>KZ807986.1:245452-256995 GCA_000696205.2 Oncopeltus fasciatus
TATATATATATATAAAAGAAGAAAGAACTTAGCGTGTACTTCGCTTGATGGAGAAGCTGCCCAATGACAGAACTCCTAAATCTCCATTTACAATACAAAGGTTTTTTTTTATGAAGTGTTGGCAATGAGAAGGTCACGCTGCCATTTCCTATTCAGGCAGGTGGATTGTCAGAATGGGTAATACAGGATAGTGTTTGTGCTAAAGGATTTTGTATTGGAAGGACTGGATTCTTTGGATGTTGGATGGTTTAGCAGTTCCCCACAGTACGACTCCATACGTCCAGATAGGTCTCGGTTAAGGTTGACTTGCGGCTTAGTAGCTTGTAAAGTTGTCCCAATCTCCTATTTAGTTCCTGTCTTTTGATTTTTGTATGTATGTTCCATGATAGACGGGAGTCAAGATGAAACCCTAGGTACCTGACGCAATCGGAATTTGGGATAGGGATGCCATTAAAGTAAATTCTGCCAGGTTGTTTCTTTCTTAGTGTGAATGTAACATGACAGCATTTGCCTTCGTTGACCTTAATGCGCCATCGCTGGAACCGCAGGCAACGCTGTATGTCCATCAGATGCCGTAGGAGTTTTTTCCTGGCAGTAAGTGAGTCAGCATTGGAAGAAAGGATTGCTTAGTCATCTGCAAAGGTTGCTAGGAGTGTGTTAGGATGTGACGGGATATTGGCAGTGTACAGGTGTAAGGATGGGCCCGAGCACACTACCTTGTGGAACTCCTTCCTCCACTTCGTAATAGTCAGAGTAATCTAATCCTTGTCGGACCCTGAAGAATCGATCTGTTTGGTAGGAGCGAAGGATAAGGTAAAGGGTGCTTGGGAGGATGGATTTTAATTTGAACAGTAGTCCCTGATGCCAGAACCCGTCAAATGCTTGCGACACATTTGAAGGCACCAATGCAGTACTGCTTGTTCTCGAAAGAGGAAGATATGCAATCTACAACACAAAACACCTGTTGGACCGTAGAGTGTTTGGCTCGGAAACCAAACTGGTGTTTTGGAAGTATTAGGTGAGGATCCAGGATTGGTATTAGCTTTTTAAGAATAATCTCCTTAAAGACCTTTGAAGAAAGGGGAAGCAAGCTTATTGGGTGATAGGAAGAAGGATTACTTGGGGGTTTACCAGGCTTTGGAAAGAGGATTACAGTATATCCTTACTTGAGAATTTTATAACGATTTTATGTTTAGATCTATTTTTTTTTTTTTTTTTTTACATTATTTTTAGAAAAATATCTAAGGAAAGTAGCTTTTCAGAGGATGGATTAAGTGGAAAGTACCAATTTTTGTTTCAGCTGTAGATCAGTCATGAGCTTATTTCATGTTTCAGATTCTCCCTATAATTTTATTCTAAGATATGAATTAAAATTTTTTTTGTTTAGTTATAAATTATAATTTGAAATGGTAATTCTTAATTTATTTGGTTTCATTATTTAAAATTAACTTAAGTTTAATCAGGACTTGTGGGAAAGTTTATTGGCAGAACTTCCAAACTTTTTCTTTTTTTTATCTTACAGTATTTTTTTTAATACCTAAAGTTTTTTTACTTTAATCAATATGTACTTTATTGTTTAGATCTCCTGTGGAAAAACTGATTTCTGAAGGCTCTAGGTCTGATTTTGACAAAGAATCTAATCAACTATACTTCCATTCAAGTTTTCCTGTTATTTCATCCAGAATGCTAAGAAATGCATGCCCAAAAGGGTTTAAATATGATTTGGAAAGTGGAGAATGCATAGGTAAATTTTAGAATACAAATAAGTAAACTCTAATATTATTTTGCCTATAAGAATAAATCTCAAAAGTGCAAACCTCCTTGATGGTTTTGAAAACAAGAGGTTTTTTTCTATTGAACTGTAATTTCTGTAGAACATTCATCAGGAACAAATTTGTGATGAATAACACCTTCAAAATTCCAATTTTTTTTCTTCAAATTTCCTCCTTGCAGTAACTGGAAAAACAGTTTGACCACGATCTAGCCCATTGCTTATGGGTATCCAAATTTTTGCCAGAAAACTCATTTTTCATCGTAGATGGCAGTCTTCCAATAAAATCTCATGAGAAGTGTTTTTCAAAAAAATTTCACAAATTTCTAATCTCTTAGCTAATTGATGGGGGGGCGAGTTCATGAGTGACCAGTCAACTGTTCTTTTTACCTTCCCCATGGAGAATAGATAGGGACTAAGAGGATCTTGATACATCACACTCCCTGGCAAGTTCACAAGTACATATGGTCCATATGAACTTTATGTAAGTATATAATCGGCCCGATTTAACTCAACAGCTTCTTGCTGAACTTCATCAATATCCATTAATTGCCAACATCATATTTCCACTGCTAAATTTTCCAAACCTATGCCCACTGCGTGCTGTTCAAGGACATCCCCTTCATGCTTAATGATTTCACGAGTTGTTGTTTTTTCCTGTGATGTATTGAAATTACTGGATTTCAGAGGATAATATAATGTTTCTCTTTGAAACAAATAACAATAATGAGACTTTTTTTGAAGAAGTCAAATAGAGTTGAACAAGCTTAGAGAATGCTCTAAATGGATTATTAAGTAATGGAAAGGATAAAATGGATTAAAACATTTACAATACCTTGAAATCTTTAATTAAACAGTCATTTTTTTTTCCTATGCCTCTTTAATAATTCACAAAGAGACCCCCAATTTAATTTTGCTCCAATAGACTCACCTCAAGCCAGAAAACAATTTCCCTAAGAGTATTCAATTTTCCTAGTATGCTCACTGCTATTTCCTCATCAATATACTCCAAAGGCATTAATATACAAAATAATCTTCAAGCTGTAGCAATCAGAATAAAATCTAAAATCTATTTTCTATCTACCTTCCTCCAGACATAAATATAGACAGTATTAATATACAAACAAATACCTAACCCAATATTTTTTGCTGTTTTATGTTCATAATGTTATTTGTGGCTATTTGACAAATTCCAGAGGTCATAATATCTTGAATTATAATGTATTAACACTTCTGAATACAAGTGAACCTATGTATTTAAGTTCCAGTTATGGGACATTCTCAACCACAGATATCGTAGCTTGGAAATAACCATTACCTAATCAAAATAAATATTATTAACGACAACACAAGAACCTAATGGAAAAACTGGATAATAAACAAAGCTTACTGGACTAAATTTTGTATTTATTTGTATTTTCTGGTTCACAGAAATTTTGAAAATGATCTATGGCAGATAGATATTGATTTTATATTATTTTCTAAGAGATAAACATAAAAATACCTATTTAATTATTTTCTGCATAAATTGACTAGTAAGGGGCAGCTATAAAGATTTTAATTGACTTAATAATTGTACTTGTAATATTTCAGATATAAATGAGTGCAGGAGAAGAGGTTTGAATTCTTGTCAGCCCTCACAAATTTGCATTAACACTCTTGGTTCATACAACTGTGAATGCCGTAAAGGTTTTACTGTTTCTCCAAATAGATTTGGCTGCAAAGGTAATGCATGTAGTTTCTGCTCTTAATATATGTACACCATAAAACATTCTAACTGAAGGGGGTATTGTATTGAAGGTAAAAGGAAGCATTTACTTCCTACAGTGGCACTTCAAATCGAGAAATATTTTAAAATCCCCTTCAAGTTTCATAATTAAAGTACTGACTCTGGCTGTAATAGTTATTATTTTAAAATAATGAGTAATGTATGATACATTTACAATCAATTAGAGCTTATTAATAATAATTAACTCATTAGGACTAGTATCATAATTCCATCATCTTGTTGACTTATGCAGTCCTCAACAGTTTGAAAATCTTCCTTTTCTGTGTAATAACTTTCGATTCAAGTATAAAGTGCTTTCCAAGATCTTATGAGGATTCTCTAGGTAGTTAATCTCTAATTTTCTAAATTTTTTTTAATCCTAGTAGTAGATACAAGAAATGTTAGTAACATGTATAGAATAGGCTTAATTCAGCATAACATAAGTGGTAATTGGACTCACAAAAA
Source organism: Oncopeltus fasciatus (assembly GCA_000696205.2). Taxonomy (NCBI): domain Eukaryota; kingdom Metazoa; phylum Arthropoda; class Insecta; order Hemiptera; family Lygaeidae; genus Oncopeltus; species Oncopeltus fasciatus. The sequence continues at coordinate 249,457 of KZ807986.1, forward strand.
AAACCTATAAGTGGCATTTTGGATAAATAATGAAGGTACTATTTAGATTGGACAATGAAGTTCAAAATTCTTTGGTTGCATAATAAATGATAAATTCTCAGTTACATGCCTAAATTGAACTAATAAGAGAGATGTTTACCTATTTCTCAGGTTTTTTATTATAGTTAGTTTTAAGAGCCTCTATTTTTGTAAGCAGTGAAAGTTGACAATCAGCTTTTAAAGGCTTAATATAAAAGAGCAGTCATTTAATGAGAATGAGAATTTCCCTGCAACCTCTTGTTTGATTTTTAAAAAATTTTAAATCACTTAAATCAAACTTGAATGGACTAAATATGATAAAAAATGGTTTAAAATAGACTAAATGTCTAAAAATGCATCATTACTGCAGTGAAAAATTATAAATTAAAAGAAAATTGTATTTAAGAGATTTGAATAGTTACTTATCAAAAACAGATTACTGGGAGTGGAGATTTGCTAGAAGAACTTATAAATAAATGTATTTATTGTTTAAGAAAAATAATTCCATTTGTTAGTTCATCAGTAAAATCACTTAATTAGTAGTGAAATTCAAACTGAAACCGGACAAGGGTTGAAAATTTGTCTTAACCTCTAGCTTCCATAATAGTCATACAAATATTATAAAACTGAATGTTATTTATTTATAAATATTATTTATTTTGTGGTCTTTAATCCCACGTAAATTTAGATAATTTTTAGTGCAAGGGAACAGAATAAAAAATCTTAACTGTCCCAGCCAGGACTCGAACCTGGATCCCCTGCTATCCGGGCCAGTGCATTTTCCCAATTGGCTGGGACAGTTAGATTTTTTATTCTGTTCCCTTGCACTAAAAATTATCGTTATTTATTTAATTTTAAAATTATGATTTAAATTTTAACGAGCAGAATTGGTTGATTAGGAGGAGTTGACTTAGAAGTATAGAAATAAAAATGTATAAGTATTCAAAATTATTTTTTATACTTATGAATATTTAGATTTAACATTTAAAAAAAAAATATCCTCTTATATAGCTACTTAATACACCAAAGCATTTTGTGCTTTTTCTAATACATCTCTTTCCTCAGTGTTTCCTTTGCTTCATCATTCATTAGTGATTGTTACTCTTAGAATTAAGAAAGTAATTTAGGATTGTCCTCATCTACAGTGTTGTCTTCTAGGGGGATTTTAATTTTATGAGAACTTTGCAATATGTAATGTGTAAATTAAATATTTTTTAGACACAAGGTTCCAATATCTTTAGCCAATTGAGCTGTAAAAACCATTCCCATAGACCCTTTTTAATATTTCCTATTTTTTAGTTTCATTTATAATGAACCATGGATTACTGGTTAACTTTTGGGATCAACCACTTCCTTTCTATCATGCTTTACTGATGAGAAACATTCAGGTAACAGAAGTATTCTGAAAAAAAATCTCCCAAGCTTTCCATTGACTGGAATGAGGAGTAGATATATTACTTACTATTTGCTATATCCTTTTGTTTGAGGGCTTAATGGGACTTCTTTTAGTGAATCCCAAAGGACTGTAGCTATTGAATTTGTTATTATAACAGATTGGATTAAAATGTGTTAATATTTCTATATTATAATAAAAATGTGTGGGTGTGTGTTTGCATTTGTGTAAACACTTCACTCAATTTTTATGTCGTTAGCCTAATGTTTTGTTTCTCAGAACAAAATCTGGTATCTTTTTTATTTAGCCACATAACAATTTGTGTTTTATTGTCTAAGTAATAATACAATTTAAAAAATTAATATAGATTAATACTTTTGTAATTTAAAAAAAATATTTTTCCTTTTCATTATAATGACTGATGAATTAATTTTTATTTTACAGATATAAATGAATGCCAGGAAGGTATACATTCTTGTTCCCATAGATGTATTAATACTAGAGGTAGCTACCAATGCATATGCCCTAAACACTTAATTCTAGCTGAAGATATGCATAATTGTGTGGAAAGTATGCACTTTTTTTTTTTTTTTTTAAGTTTTAATAATTCATTTTCAGTGACTCATAATAATTCAATAAAATTAAAAATACTCTTGCCACAATTTATAAAAGTTATTTAAAAAACTCTTTTTAACTTACTTATTTGGTGTGTGTTCCTATATCCAGCAGCTACATTTGATTTTACTTTCTGTTTATTTATTTATAATTTTTAGCAAATTCTGAAGAAATGAAGCAGATTGAGGTTGTTTTAGTGGCAATTTCAACAAATATTTTCTCCAGCCTTACTCTTCGATAACAAAAAGAGTCACTATAATTTTTAAATCTCTATTTATAAATGTTTCTGTGTGTGCAAAACATTCATAATGGATACAATTTTTGGTTTTTAACACACTACTTGAAAATAATATATAAATAAGTAATAATGGACTAAGTTGGTTGGTGGGCAAAGTGAGACCAATATGAGTAAGGGTTTAATAAAATACAAGTAAGTTTTAACCTTTGAAATACCAATGGTGAGGGTGAGACTTTAGTTCTAAAAAGTTCCTTATCTTAATAACAGGCAACATTTTTAACAGTGATGACTTTTAACCCTCCTTACCTACTAAGTATAAATCTTGAATAAGATTACTCTAATTTCATTAGTTTAATATACACATCTGCATATTTTGTTAGGATGTCATTTAATAATTCAAATGCTAAAAACTGGTTCATTATTCACTTAACCGTGGTTTGATAAGATTGCAAAAAGCTCTCATTAATAGAAAATAACTTTATATTGGGCAGAAAAGCATTTTTCCCCAACTGAGGAATTACGAAACTGTGTTATACCAAGAAAAATGTATAGAAAACAAATTAAATTATCAAAAATATAAAAACTATTTAATGAAAAGATTAACTGAGGTTAATGACCCTAAAATATTTTGGAGCACAATAAAACAACTTCAAACCAAATCATACAAAGAATGAAATTAATTTAGACAAATTGATTATACAAATATTTGTAATTTTTTTACCATCATTTACCTCCAAAATCTCAAATATACCATTAAATACATAAGTCCACCACATTAACATTTAGATTAAGAATTTAGCCTGAGCGAATGACAAATGGCCCTGAAGAATTTAAAAAGTAATCAAGCTCTGGAATTTAAAGTTAACTGTAAGATATTTACAAAATATTTCCTCCTGCATGGGAACATTATATTCTCAATCTATTTAATGAAGTCTTTTGTACTAAAATGATACTGAAAAATTGGCCAAGAACTATATTAAATATGATACATAATGTAGGTGACGTAGGCAATTACAAATTTATAGGATTAGTAAACACTATTACTAAGAGAAATTTTTGTTGAGGTTCAGTCAAGGTTGATTCAAAAAATATAATTTAAAAAATGTATATTTTTTATTATCTGCCGACATTTCGGCTTACATTGTAAGCCATCTTTAGGGCTATCATGAAGGTAAAAAACTCTTCATATGAACTATTACTAAGATATTCATAAAAATAATAGGTTGATGAACTGGGCGGAAGAAAAAAAAAATTGTACGAGAAAAACATTCTGGCTTTTGATGGACTGGATTTTGTGCAAATAATATCTTTACTTTCTACTCCCTTATAACTCTTTAGATGCATACTAGGGAAAAAAATTACTTGCAGTTTTTGTGGACTTCAAAAGTGCTTTTATCACAGTAAATTGTGGAATGTTAATATTGGTCAAAGCTAGTTAATATTGGGATCAATGAAAAAATGTTTGAGTCCTCAAGATATTGTATGAAAACAGAATTATTTATGCTAAAGAGAAAAGTTTTAAAAAAATTTAAAATTAAAAAAGACTGAGAATGTAATTGAAGGGAATTGGTATTGTCAACACTGTTTGATTTATCCTTTAATATAAGTTATATTATAACTTTTTTTTAAATAAAAATAAATGAGTTAGTGGATATATGGGCTTTAATATTTGCAAACGACTACATTATTTGGTTATGCCTGGCCTGATATGTAATGTAAGTTAAATGCCAATTAACAGTATTGCTCTGGAAATTAACTCACAGTGAACACTGTTAAAACTAAACTGAAAGTGTTCCGCCCTTCCTATAAAATGCAAAAAATGCTTGCCATATTTTATAGTAAATCGGAAGCTGAATTGTAAAGCAATATTGCTGCTGGGGTTTACTTTTTCAGCCACAGATGAATTCTTAACTAATATCTAAATATCTATTCATAGTAGGCTGTCGGTGCTGTGAAAATTATTTTACTCAATTTTACTATCAACATAATTAGTTTTCATCACTTTGTGAACATTTATTAAAAATTTATTATGATGAATCCATTTTAGATGCTAATTCTATTATTTCCCATTAAGAAGATTTGCTGGAATCACTATATCTTAAATATCAGTGTCACTATTGAAAGGATTCTTAATAGCTTAAGTAATCCAGATTTTCAATAAATTACTAACCTTTTTGGCACTGAGAATTATCTTAAAACATCCTGCTCAGTTCATATATAAGGGTAAGCTTTCCAGCTTACTCCAGCCAAAGTAAGTTCCCCAAGACTAATCAGAGTATTTATGAAAGGCAACTTGTACATTTTAGACAGTAATAATGTTTGTTCTATATGCAAGAAATGGAAAACTTCAGTATTTTCTTTTTCAAATGGGACATTTATAAGTCACTAAGGAAACAATACCTCGGTGACCATGAAAATTTGGAAGTGCTGCTCGACATCAAAAGTCAAAACTGAGTGAATGTTGTATATATGTATATGTACAGCAGTTTTATTTATAATTTATTTTAAATCAAAGCCAATTATAAATTAAATGCATTTTGTAATTTATAACTTTATTTCAATTTAAAATTTGTCTATTTGATTATTTACTTATTTATTGAGCCCATTATTGATCTCATAATGCAATTATGTATTTTATAATTTTCAGTGTTTACTATCACATTTTCTTAAAGTTGAAAATGACAATCACCAAGCTTTTTGTAATAAGACAATAGACTTTTATATATGGTGATTTTGAACTTTTGAACTATGGTGATTTAAACTATGAAAGTTAATGGGGATTTATCTGAAACTCTAATTTTAAATACAAACATTTGTGTGTGTGTGTGTACTATGAATTTGAAGAGTTTTCTTAGTTTAAGCAGTTCTCCCGTGTAGACTGCTTTCTAAAAAGTTTAATTTAAATAGCTATGGGGAGATGATACATTCTGGTATTGCAGCCATTAAGGAAAGTTCAATACCTATCGTGCTCATTTCAAACAATTTCACTATCCTATTAAGTTAATATTCCAGAATACTTTAATTGTGCCACAACAGACAAATAGCATTCCAACAGTATTCATTCTACTAGAGATTTTTAAGAGTTTGCATTCAGAGTGTAAGTAGATTGTCAGGTATATTTATGAAAAATAATTGTTAAGTTTTTTTTTTTTTTTTAACATACAATTTTCTTACATCCAGGCTAACACTATATTTATTATTAGTTATTTCTAAAGTTAATATTTTTCATGAAATTGCATTATGGTTTCTTGCAGCGTCTGACGAATATTATAATTATGAAACTGATTCTATGGAAAATCCAATGAATATTTCTTATTTAAATCCTGTTTCATCATCTAGAACAGGTAAAACATTGGGTTTTGAAGATGTTCCAAATTATGAACAACAAGATCAAAATAAATTTCGAGAATCACTTAGTTCCTTCTCATTAAAACAGCTGTCTTGTCCAGCAGGGTTTAAACCAGGAGAAAATGGTTGTGAAGGTGAGTCAGATTCAAGATTTATTTTTCCTTAAGGATATGGGGTTAATTATCAACTAATTGAACCAATTATTGAAAACCAAAAAATTAATAGTAAGAAAAAATGAAGACTACAGGAGGCAGGTGTAGTCTATGAAGTTCTTCAAATCATTGACAAATGAATTATTTCACATCAAAGTAAATGGGGACAAAGCAACTACTCTTGAAAGTCACTTTTAAATGCCTGTTTCTAGAATCTGAAATGGTCACGTTGTTCTCTGCTGCATTTGGAATTGTCTATTGGGGCTTCAAGCAATTTCTCTATGGATTGTTCATAGGTCAAAAATTTAAATGTTGAATTCTGCATGGGCAGAAACAGATTTTATTCAAAATTTTGGTTAGGGGAGTTTTATTTTACAGATCATGATTTTGCTTTTATATTAAGTTTTTCTTGTTGACTCAATAATATTACAATATTTTTGGTATTAATAAATATTCAAATTAAGGTTACTGTCAATATTGTAGCTTTCTAGTTCATTCCTAAATTTTTTTTTTTTATAAAGAAACTTTTTTGTGGCTTAATGCATAAGGTCCAATGTAACAAATTAAATTAACAATATTTTTCTCTTGATTTCCCCTTAATCCCTAATTTTTTTACAGTTAGTTTAGAACCTGACCACCTAAGGATACTGAAATACAAAGTATGGGTCCAGTGAGGCTTTAGTTTTTTTAAGACTATGAAACCATGTGGTACAAAAATAAATGAGTATGAAAATAGCATTAATTATGGTATGTAATCCCACATTAAATTTTATACAAGAAATGTAATGGGAGCCAGAAAAAAAATCTTACTACCTCAGCCGGGAATTACTATCCTGGTAGGTGTGCTAGTACTCTACACCACTGAGGCAGGTTAGATAATCTCTCCAACTCTACTAAGTCTCACTTTACTAAGTCTAAACCCATAATTGAGGGTCTCCATGATGAGGAGAGACTATGCTTTACTGTAATTAAATCATGATCAGTCATGATAACAGTCATATATATATATATATATACAAATGTGTGTGTGTGTGTGTGCGCGTGTGTGTGTGTGTGTGTGTGAGTATATCTATATAGTAGACATCTATGCCGGAGGAACGGTTCACTTGGGGGTACCCTAAGGTAAGAGCCCTCACGATCGGCAATCAAAGGGAGTGAGTCAGCCGGACTAGAGAGCACGCAGACGGAGCGGCTAGGCGGAGGCCGCGGGTACTCCAGCTAACCATAAGAAAAATACTAATCTCATTATTTTATATCGGCAGAGCGTCTTCGGTAGAGCATGGACCTCATTATTGCGGGCTCCGCTCATTCCGTTTCTTCCATGTCCCCCTCCCACTTCCCGCTGAGAGGACGCAGAAGTAGCGTTATGTAAGCGGATTCTTCCGGCTGCATTCAGAGTAGACATTGAGAAAAGTAAACTTATCAACTTTATCTTACAAGTTGGAAAATGTGATAAGAGGACAAAGCAGGATTGCTATTGAAAGCAGGAGTTCAAAGACAGAGTAAATCTATTAAGCAATTAATGAGAGGGAATAGAATGAAAAAATCTATCTGTTCCAGCCAGGAATCGAACCTGGATCTCCTGCTAGTCGGGCCGGTGCACTTACCAATTATGCTACCAGGACGCGCTAGATATCTCATTATATTCCCTCTACACTAGCGAGAGCCTAACCCACGAGAAAGGCGAGAACTTCGTCTTGTACTCGAAGGAGCTGACATTGTCAAGCTGGTAAATGCACCGGCCCGGATAGCAGGAGATCCAGGTTCGATTCCTG
>KZ807986.1:285847-305070 GCA_000696205.2 Oncopeltus fasciatus
TATATATATATATATATAATTATGCCTCAAAATTAACGATTTGTCATCTGTATATATAGTGTAGTATTTGTAAAATTGTGGACCTTAGAGGTTTGTGTCATATTCCCCCCCTTCCTCTTCTCTGTAGATTCATACATTGATTTTTAATTAAATGATCTTTACTTTATTAAAAAAAGAGTATTAAACATTTTAATGACATGAAATTAAAATATCTAGTTTAGATAAGGTGCATGCAAAATTTGAAAATAAGTAGTTGTTATTTCATAATTACTGGAATTTATTGGTCACACTGTTGTTTTGAAGTTTGGCTGTAAAACCAATGACATTCAAATTATTTTATGTCTACTTTTTTTTTAATTTCTCTTGTGATTGTTTGAAATTTTTATGTTAAACCATGTGTGGCAGAATTTCTTGGTTCGTTGTATTTAATTCCAAAATTTATTTTTCCCAAAGTTTATTGTTCTTTTTCATTAATACTTTTCATATATCTTTATTTGGTTGAGCTAGTAAAGCTTTAGAATACTACTTTTCATAACTAAGAGTATAACATCAAGACTAATAAGAGATGTTGGAGGACTCTGTATACTTTTATATATTTTGAGACTGGCATACTCCTGAAAGATAATGTTTTACCAAGCTTTGTTTTTTCTTTGCTTTTGGTTTTTTCTCCTTCTGATTTGAATAAATTTGATGTACTGCACAATATTAAGTTCTATATGTATGCATATTTATTTTGTAACAGATTTAATCCTATTTCTTAGACTTAATTTCTCCTGCTCAGTTTTTTGTGTAACCATACCTAGCAATTTTAATATAATTTGCAAAAGTCATGTAGTACTCTCAGTAAGGTAAAAAAGTAATATAGCTCCTAAAAGTGAGTTTAAGATAAATTTTCAATTTCAGATGTTTGGAAAAGCATTTAAATAATATTTGGAGTATTAGAAAGTCTTTAAAATTATTTTTATGTATCAAATTTAGTTTATATATATTTCTTTTTTAACAGTTGTTTGAGACCTGAGACTTATGAATCTGCCACTAGTTACTACGATCCCTCAGCTGACCAATACAAAAAGCCAGTTTATGACACAATTAACCTTGATTTCAAGCCATCACCTAATATTGCTCCTTCTGAAGTAACTCCTGTCTTGGTGTGGGATGTAAAAAAAGGGGCTCCAGTCTTGAAGCCAATGGTCTGGGGTCTTATACCACAATGGGCTGATGTAAATTTTTTTTTTACTAATTTTATGGATCTTACTTAGATGATTTGACACTTCCAATCCTCATCTTTAATGTTTTTTTTGTTTTTTTAATTTTAGTTTTCTGCCTATTTTCTTACTCAGTAGATAATTATGCTAATTTGTATTAATATATAGTTCTTGAGAACCACAAGTAACCTAATGTGGTCTTTGGATTTCTATTAGTTTAAGAACTAACTATATTTGTCTAGAAACTAGAATTGGAATAAAAAAAAGTTATTCATATTATCACATTCTATGTTTAATATATATATATATGTATAACAAAGGCTTTGCAAAGGCAATTTTGTCCTAAATGAATTTCTATTGAAAAGTGTTTAGGACATTCATATTTGTGATTTAAAGGGGCTTTATAGTTCATTTGTTTTCTAGAAAAAACTTGAAGATGCCAGTGTTTAATATTTTCAGTTCTTTATTCTGTATCGTTACGAATCTTACTTATGGATTTTTCACTATTAAAAGAAGTTGATCTACATACACTTTCAATTTTTTATTAAATTCAATTTTTTTAAAAATTAGATGTATTACATTAATGATATTTGTTTGCTGAGGAGGTGAGCAGCTAAATTATAGTGGTTTCACAAACCTTATAAGAAAATCAATATAACAATCTGATAAATTAGGATGGTCATTAAATTTTTCACTACTCCAAGACAGGCAATAATGGTCCAAAAGACAGTCAATTATCGTATTCCAAATCTTTTGTCGCGTGTGTATCAATAAAAAGTTAGGGAGTACAAATTTCAATAAAAAAAGAACACAACTTTTTTGGCTCAATTTTCATCAAGTTAGACCACTGGGCAATGTTATAAAGCTCATAGGAGCATATGTTGAGTTTTGTCAAAAATTTTTGCATTTAACAATGTATAACAAAATATAGTTTTTAGCTGTAGCTAAGCTGGAATTGTAGACATTTACTTGAATGCCCGTTGTGAACTGCTACCTAACAACTTTACCAAAATTTTTCTCAATCTATTTAGCTGTTACGTTACGACATTACATAGAGTATTTAACAAAAATTCTCTTTTTAATATTAAGAGTACTTCATAGTGTTGTGTTTTTTTCACCATATGAACATTGCCAATGAAAATATTCACCTCGTTGTTTTGATGCTAAAAATAATCATTATTCATTTAGATTAAATTGTTTACAAGTGCATGTTTTAATAGCAGTACATATATTAACCTACTTTCTTTAGAACATCTAAATAAAAAAAAAATCTATTTTCTACTGTGCAAAGGCAATTTTGTCACATACAAAAATCTATTAGAGTTGTAATTTATTTATTGGCAAGTGCAGCAATTCTAGTAAATAAAACAAATGAAATTTATGTTAATTAAAACTCTGACAATTAAATGAATTAAGACTTGTTCTTTCTTTGTTATTTATTTAAATAATTTTTTTTCATAATAAATAAATAAATTTGTTAATAAAGTTTTAAAATTCTCTTATAGAAATAGTTTTTATAAGTCTTACTAACCACATAACTCTTCTCTTTTGTATCTAATTTAATTGTTTTATTTATTATTAAAAAAAAAAATATGAATGTTTTTATATTTCAGAGGCAGGCAACTTCCTATTTAATTTGGGGGCAAAAATAATGTGAAATAATGTGAAATAAAAATTAGAACTGTTTTGCAAAATCTCTAAACTTTTTTTTTTCTTTTGTGTTAGCCTCTTTTACGACTATGGCTCAGGAGTTTTTGCTAATAAATAAAATATTGTCCTGGGCGGGATTCAAACCCGCAGCCCCAGGATTCAAGACTTGTATTATGCTTTAAAGTTTTATGATTTTTTAGTATTAGCATATACACTTTATATATATATGCCCATACATATTGATGAACTAACAACATTATTGTTATTAAATCTTTTTTTAATTAGATAAAGATCTATTTTATTTTGATCTTTGAGCCCTTTTGACACTAAGCATAATGATAGAAATTACTGGACTTATGTCCTATAGCCATCTCAGCAGAGCATAGGGCCAATATATAAATACACCTCATGCAATTTTATTTAATAATTAATTAATTTTTGCTTATCAAGGTAGTGATGGAGGTCAATCATTTGATCAGTAGATTGTTATTTGATTGATGTATTCTTCAAACAAACCATAATAATTTTTTATAAAAACTTGTTAAGAATTTTATGAGTTGTAGATTATATATTTTTTTTCAACACAATTATAATTTTATAACAAATTCCTCCTTAGGAATAGCTCTTTTATTGTGGTTTATGAAATAAGGTATGTACTATATGCCTAATATTGGAATAATAGTTTAAATTACAGATTTTCACTGCCTTAACTTAACTAGTTGTCCTCAAGCAGAGAAAAACATTATAACTAATAAGGTTTTAATTTTTCAGAATAACTTCCTCTCTAGTAAATACCATACTCACAATTGTCGACTTGAAACAGTAAAAGAGTCATCGCTATTCAGGCCACAGTTGAAGCAAGGTAGAAGGTGTGTTATTGTCTGTGAAGGATACTATGAGTGGCAGACTGTTGGAGCAAAAAACAAATCTCCTGCATTTATTTACACAAAACAACCTGAAGGTGTAAGTAGAATTTTCAGTGAGTAATTTCACCCTATTCTCCTTTGTAGGTTCTAAATCAGTTGTGCATGTTTTAGTAACTGTTGAAAAATACAAATTTCTAATTTGGAGGTAAATTTATTAACCGTCGAGTTTTATGGGGGGGACCATAGTCAGAAATTTGAAAAATTAAAAACTAATTTGCAACCAAAAAAGTTTTTACAAGAAATTCAAGGGAGTTAGAATAAAGAAATCTTACTAACTCAGCCGGGACTCGAACCCCGGTCTCCTGCTCTCCGGGCTTTTTGAGTCTCGGCTGAGGTAGTAAGATTTTTTTAGTAATTAAATCATGACAACATTTACATGACTACTTCTGTAATAATTAATTTACTGTTGAGCAGTAGCCTCCCTCTCTCCACCACCTTATTTGCCCTGATGAAGGTCAAAATGTTGGCTAAAATAAAAACTGTTTTGGTTGCAAATTAATTTTTAGTTGCTCAGCTACCAAGACTGAATTCCTGACTTTCCTCTCCTCATCTTACAAATTTTCAATGACAAGGGATTGGTTGGGGTTATGACATTAGAATAAAAACATATATATTGGGCTGGTGTAAACAAGCAGTTTTTATTTTGGCAAATGCTTCTTCCAGAATTTCAGATCTTCCTCAAGACTATGCAGAAAAAACAATAATATAAGAGAGGTTGAACAATATAACAAAAAACTAAAAGTTACTTGAAAATACAAAAATTATAGCAATGGTTATAATGAAAGAGAATAAACACAAGAAAGAGGCCAAGTAGTATGGGAGAATAATTTATTAAGTTTAATTTAACCATTTAATGCATCTTCAGGTCTTGAAAATCAACACAAAAATCATTATCATACATAAAACCTGAAAACTTGTCTAGCTTTTTATAATTTATGAATATAATTTAATTTATAAATATTATTTTTTTGTGGTATTTAATCCCATGTAAATTTTAACAATTTTTAGTGCAAGGAATTTTTTTTCTCTTCCCTTGCACTAAAAATTGTTATAATTAAATTTACTTCAGCCAGTTCAGTTTCAGTTCTTCATCATGTAGGTCAAATGATCTTAGCACTTATATAACAGATTGCCTCTTTTCCATTAATAATTTATAATCTCAAAAAAATATTTAATACTTATTGTACTTATTTTTTTTCAATATTTTAAATAAATTAGTATTAAATTTATTTTGATCAAAAACTTATTGATTTTTTAATCTTAAAAATAATACATTTTCATTTCGTACAAGACAACATTAATTAATTTAATAAAATATATCTCCACACACTCATATCATGAACATAAATAAACTTTCATGTATATTTATATAAATACAGTTATGAAAGATTAACATTCTCACCAAACAAATATGAGTATTTAAGCTCATGCACACTTTCTTGATTATTGACTAGTGATGTTTTAGTAAATTCTGTCACTTCTTACCCAAAGAAGTTGAAGTTGTCTCCTTTGATTATTACTTTATGATAGAATGTAGCAACATGAGTAGCTAAATTGCCAGCATTGGCAATGAGGTGTTATATATATGATAAGTAGGTGTGCTAGGCTTGGGGATTTTTCTATCACCAATTTTTGGGAACTACACAAGCTCAATTTAAAAAGAAAAAAAAGAAAATTTAAGAAAAGAAAAAAATTAAGAAAAGTCAATTACTATAAGAGAGATAATGTTATTATTAATTATTAAAATAATCATTGTTTGAATATTAATGTATGACAATATATAAGCTTTTGCAGTATTTTCAGGTCTTAAAAAGCAAAGGAATAAAAAATACAAGAAACATTATCATACATTAAAAACCCTAAAGACCATTCAAACTTTTACAGTACAGAAAATAATTAAATTTATTTTGTCCCAATACTCAAAAATTAATGCAATACTTAATTTCTTTGGAAAGCCTCTCATTGTTACCACCAGGATAAAGTTTTGTCGATAAATGTAAGTTGTTCATATATAGTCTTATCTATTTTCTTGTACAATTTTCACATACTCTTTTACATATTTTATATTTTATCAAACATCATAATTCTGTTAACAGCCCTGTTTGACTTGTAATTTCAAAATTTTGGTGAATGTTTTTATAAAAATACAAATAGTTTTTTTTATAAATTAAACAAACCCCAATTAACTCTTAAATCCTTGACTGGGTTGATTACTTTAGAGAAGAGCACGATTCCAGTTTTGTTTAATCATGGATCTTTAGCCGCCACATGTGGTACCTGCTTTCATACACACACATTCGGATACGCCATTGGGTTATTTATTTTTTTTTTTTAGAGTTANTTTTTTTTAGATGAGAAGACAGAGTTCTCAATATGAAGAAGTTGTAGGTGCGATGGCATCTACTGAGAGCGGTATAACAAACATTTGGGCATATGTTTGCTTCGGGGAACTTATCAGTCTGGCTGGCATAAAGAAGACTTTAGTGTGGGCTAACATATAACTATTCCAGGCAGATCCTGATGTGGGCTGTCAAAATATGATGTCAAGTTGGCAAGCCGCCATTAAGATCTAACATAGCTAATGTACAGTAGTTGTAGTTCCCTAACTATGAATGACGAAAATTATTTCTAATTATAATTGCTTCTTAATTACTGCTTCTTAATTAATTTTTAGTTGAACATTTGAACTGCTTTTCTCCTCTCTACTTGATATCCCAGTATAATGCAAAATATAAGGAAAAATATTTGATCTAAACTCCATCGTGTAAATTGATCTTATTGACATTAGATTATTTCATTATAAAATTAGATATTACTCTAATGACCAAGAATTATTTTTTTTAATATTTCAAATTTTTATTTCATAAATTTATATTTTACTTCAAAAAGTTTTTTAAAATTCTAAATCAATTTCAGATGAAGGTTGAAGAAATAAGTTATTGGGAAAATGGTACTTGGTGCCATAAAAGTGGTTGGACAGGCCCTTCACTCACTTGTATGGCTGGCCTTTATTCTATCACAGATTCTGCCTTGGTATGTTTTAGTGCTCCAGTCATGACTTTTAAAAGTTTTTAAACATAGTTGGCTTAGAATGTTATCTCTAACTTTAAAATTACTATCCATAAAGTATAATAGAAAGAGAATAGAATATTTATTTAATTTTTAATTAGAGATATATTCCTTATAACAAATATAAAATTTTTCAGAAAAATTTAGGGTCACAATTATTTTTAACATTAATTTCTTTAATAAAAAACAAATCACCCAATTATATTACCCATATACAAGGTATGCAATTTTAAAATGTCGTTTATTTCTTAAAATATATACACTGTAATTTAAAAAAAAGTATAATATATTTTATTCAAAGTACTGGCCCTCGCTTTCTACACATTTTGTCCATCTCTCGGGCAATATATGGATACCATTCCAAAAGAATGCTTCATCTTTATTTGAAATCCATTCATCGAGCCATTTTCGTACGTTTTCGAAATTGTTGAAGTGTTGCTCCGCCAATGAGTGTCCCATCGATGAGAAGAGGTGATAATCAGAAGGCGCCAGGTCAGGTGAATACGGCGGGTGGGGTAGGAGTTCCCAACCAAGCGAAGAAATCGTTTCCTTAGTCAATCTGGCTGAATGTGCAGGAGCGTTATCATGCTGAAGAATGACTTTGGCGTGCCTGTGAGCCCATTCTGGGCGTTTTTCGATCAATGCGTGACTCAAATTGATCATTTGTTGTCGGTAGCGCTCGGTATTGACTGTTTCGCCGGGCTTGAGAAGCTCGTAGTCGATTTGGTCGATTTTCTCGTTTTTGATCAGTAACATCAAAATCACCACGTTTGAAACGTTGAAACCAACGTTCACATGTCTTGACGGTTGGAGCAAGATCGCCATAAGTCTCAACAAAAATTCGATGACATTCAGATGCCTTTTTCTTTTGATTAAATAAGAAAATCATGACATGCCGCAAATGCTCTTTATTTGGCTTAAAATTAGACATTTTTAACACCAAAGAAAGGTATGATACGTCCACGTAAACGACTTAAAAACAACTGACTTTTGTAAACAAATGACTAACAAACAAAATAGCGTTTAGAGATAAGCAAATCCTTCAATAGGCTAAGAGCGCATTCTATTGGAATTAAAACGACATTTTAAACTTGCATACCTGGTAGTTGTACTTTTTTATTAACTTACCAAAATGGATCTTTAATAATATGAAAATTTTCCCATCTTGTAAGATAGTTTAATCCAAATAAATTGCTGCAATAATAGTAATAAAGAAAAACTATCTACAAACCCAATTATAAAGCCTTTTTTTTTTTTTCATTTAACCTCCCTTTCAACCACTAAGGGTCATGAAGGGACGAGCTATCTAAAAGTTGTCATTCTATATTAAATATCCAAGGCTATGGGCAAGCTTTAATTTTCTCAATAAAAACCTGCTGAGGATGCGATTCTAGCCTGTAGTACCAGGATTGCGAGACTTGAACAGATCCCCACAGCTACCCTGGTATAGTTTGACTCTCTACTGGCCAGGAAGGAAGAATGGGGAAAGCACTCTTCCATCATGTTGTATTCTTAAATATCTTCCTTATTATGTTTTTTTTTTAAATGTTGTAGATCATGAATTTTATAAAATTAGATTTTGTACCCATTAACTCACTCCAGACACCTGTAACTCTAATGAATAAAACAATATTACAATATATATAATATATGTAATATATAATAAGTATTCCTTTGAATCCCCTAATTTTATTAAATCCTAAAACTAATTAATTCAACTTTTTGCAAATCCTAAATACTGAATTTGGTTTCTATATTTAAAAAAATATGGAGACCCAAACAATACTACAAATTACATTTTAAATATCTCTCTTAATATGTGTTTTCTTTTTTTTTTAATTTTATCAATAATACATTTTTTTTAATCTTCATTAATACCTTCTTAAAATTAAAGAATACATTAAGATTTTAAATTCTTGTCTTCCATTAAACTTGAAATTTTTGTCTCTACTTGAAATTGCATTGAAACCTTAATGCAAAAAAAAGGTTGGTATTTTTGATAATCATTTAAAAATAATCTAGTTTTAGCTGACGTTTCAAAATAAATTTATTATTCAAGGATAGCCTGATGAGATCAAGCACAGTGATAAATATGCACTCAGAATTGTATATCTTTTAATAAAGAACTAGATATTGTCAACCAAGTATTAATGCAATGAGAATGTGTGGTAATTGTTTACTAATAAAAGTACACTGTGTGTACTTTCAGCTAGTGTTTATAAATTTATAATTATTTTTTTATGTCTACCCTTTTCATATTTGAGTATGGAATAGCTGATACACTTCACATAACTTAGGGATTGACTACAAAATATGTCGTGTGTGTGTGTGTGTGGATTAATTGAACTAACTTGATAACAGCCTTTCTAACAATCATTCAAAAGAACTGTTCACATAATTCCTAACTTGACTTCAGAAATGAAATCGGGCTCTTAATTGAAATATTTCTTTAATTAGCATTGGCTTACTTTTCAAAGGCATTTAATGTATCTGAGTACCTAACATTGAAATTAAATACAATGCTGAGGAATTTTCTACAGTTCAAGACATTTTTTTTTATTTACTGGGGAAAATATTTTTTATTATTAATTTAATTATTTTTCATTTTTTTAGAAAGGTGTCATGACTAGTTATACGGTTCTAACAATGGCTGCATCAAATGCTGTAAAATGGCTTCATCATCGAATGCCTGCTATACTTTCCACTCAGGATGAAATAATGGTTAGTATATGTTCAAGATATTCTAAAGTTGTAACTGATTTAGGATAGGGTTGTATTCTTTAACTTTAAAAAGTAATTTCAGTTCTACAGCTTAATATGCATTGAATTTTTGCTTAGGAAAAAGTACTTTTACTGTCCACTTTAATTAACAAATTTTTAGTTTGAGTAAGATTAGACCCTCAGCCCTCTTACTG
Source organism: Oncopeltus fasciatus (assembly GCA_000696205.2). Lineage (NCBI taxonomy): Eukaryota > Metazoa > Arthropoda > Insecta > Hemiptera > Lygaeidae > Oncopeltus > Oncopeltus fasciatus. Next base: position 295,613 of record KZ807986.1, read on the forward strand.
TATTTGGGATTGCATAAAATACTTTCTAATAACTTAACTTAATTTGCTTTTTTTCCCTATCCCTCAGGTACTATTAAATAGTTGTTACTTATTTTATTTAAAATGGAAATTAAGAAAAAATACATATTTCTAGATTTCTTTTTTAACTGTTATTGGATGTATGATTACTTAAATCTATAAACATTAATTAATGTATCATAATTTTACCCTATTTAAAATAAGCCATTAAAATAGCTTTAACTGTTTCACATCTTGTGTTTTATTAAATTATATTAATATTTTCAATCATAAATAAGTTATGTTTTATTTTGATCTTCTAGGCATTTTTTCTTTTGTCTAAAATTTTTATATTATTGAAATTAAAATTATTATTTTCTACTGCATGTTAGAAATAATTTTAATAATAATTGCAAATTTGTTAATAGGCATTAATACAGTTCTAGAATACTCTCTTTCTTTCTTTATTTATTTCATTGTTAAAATTTAAAATTTTGAGCTGTATTTTTGTGGAGATGTCATTTTTAATTTAGAAACTTTTAGGTATAAAGCATTCGAATTGACTTCTTTACTTAACAAATTAACTTCTTTAGATAAAAATTTTACTCTTAGATATATGTTTCATGTTGGTTGGTTAATTAAAGCCAATAATTCTAAATAATCTATAGGTTTTTATTATTATTTTGGATAAAGTTCTTTTGTACAACAAGAATTCGTTTAATTATCTTTAATTCACTAAAAATTCAAAATAAAAATAGTAAAAATTTGCTAAATTTTTTTCTGTGATGTTACCATTCAGAGTTGGGCAGTTTATAAACTTTTGCATGCCTTTCATACATTTGTTGATCTGGGAAACCGGACTCGTTATTTTTTCTCATATCAACTTTTCCACCTGGCTTAAGTTCTTTTTCTGGATGGCTCCAAGTCCAACATTCTCTCACAGTCAATTTTCCTATCAAATCCTTCTGGAATCCTCACACCATTAAAATATTTTCATTTATTCTTTTAATAGTAACTGGCAGTAATTGCTCAATATACATGCAGCAGTATATTGTGAGCAGATTCACTTTCAATGTATACAGAAATAAAATAATATGCAATGTAAGATAGAGAGCTGGTGAGTATGACCATAAAATTGTACAAGAGAAGAGATTGCCTAATAAAGTGAATGAGTGAAATAAAAGATTATTTGCCTGGTGCAAGTCCTCTGTCTGAAAGAGGTCCAACTCAGAATATTTCACCCATCACTATCTTCTAATTAATTATCAGTATTATTTGTATTTACTCCATGTTTTTGCTGTAATCCATCTGTTTATTGATATCCAAATCATTATGCTATTCAGGTTAAAATGGTTCCCTTCCCTTCCTATTGATGAGATCCACCAGTCTAAAGGTGACAAACTCATCTAAAGAAGTAAACTCTACAGAAAAATCAAAAGTCTTCCTAGGTTAGCGAGGTTTTGGAGCAGGACTGATTGATTACCTTACTCCTAGAAAAACTACCTGATCATGAATTTAATTTTGTGTATAAGCAAGCATAAGAGGGATAAAGATCTCCAAGATCTAGTCAAACACACATAAGTCCCATATGGAGCTGATAAGGATCTCTCAGGTCTAAATTAAAAAAAAAAAAAAAAAGAAAAAAAAATATATATATATATACACACACACACACACATATATGTATGTGAGTGTGTGGGGGGATTTGCTAAAAGTACTAATGAAACATAAAGGTTGTGGACCTTAAGGCAAACACAAATAAATGGCGGAACATGTAAGAACAAGAATTTGGTAACCCACTTACCACAATTTTAGGCGTTCCTTGGATTGTCATCCATTTGATAATACTGATGTCAGGAAAATTCTGATTGTTTAAACTACTATAAGAAACAATGAAACGTATAACAGGAAAATAACAAGTTACTTTCTTGTTATGAGTCTTAAGAGTGTGGAGGCATTAGCTAGAAGTGAGGGGCGAGGAGTCCCAGGGGGAATAATATGAAGAGGGGGTTGAAAATAGTGCACTATGAGATAAAGAAGTGCATTACACTGTAAATACAACGACATTGAATGTTCAAATACATATATTCATCAACTGCAAAACTGAGGAATTCACTTAGTTTAAGCAGCTCCTGCATGATTTTTTTAAAATACTTATAATTGATCTCCTAAAGGAAATTTAGTATACTTTAATATTATTTTTTATACTAACCTTAGTGCTCTAATGATAAGAAACAAAATACCAGCAAATTTGAATGATGCTAATGAGTGATTTATTAAATACTATTTATTTAATTTGAAATTGTTCTTCATATTAGAGACTAGGAAATAGGCGCATTTACTGTATTTTCACTTAAATATAAACAAGTATTAAAGACTGAAGTATTGAATTTTTAAATTATATTTGATCATAGAGCACTGACATGCTTAGCAGGAATGGGTATAGAGACACTCCTGAGATTTTTTAAAAATTGTTAGATTTTTTAAAAAACAGGATGAAAATATATTTCTGGAAGATAAATTGGTCAGTGAAAAAACCTTTATGAAAAGCTATGCTCGATATGGTATTGTTCTATTTTAGAATCATTTTGAAGCTAAGGTTTTGTTCTATACAAGATCTATTTCTTCTGACCCCACATTGATATTCACCATTCTACAAGACTAGAAAATATTTTACATGTGATCATGAGATTCCTATATAATTATTGACATCAATTTTTGAGTCTTGGGTGAATTAATGCGACAGGCCAATCATCTGGAATTTTTTCTTCTGTCCAAATTTTCAGAAATAATAAATATTTTATTTGCAATTTTCTGTAATTCCGTGATTATACTGTCCTCATCTGATGCTTTGATATTTTTGAGTGAGCTGATAATATTTTTAATTTTTTCTTCATCTGGTGGGTTAGGGTCAGGATTTTGTGTTGTGAAGCCCAGTTTTTCTTTGAGTTTTTTTTGCAGTGTAATAACTCTTCAAAATATTCAGCCAAGATGTCACAATTTTCTTTGTCGTTCAATGCTAGTGTGTCATTTTTTTGTTTCAAGTTTAAACTTAGAGCTGAGTACCCTTTGATTTTGTTCTTAAATGTCCTATAAAATAATCTTGTACAATTTTTCTTGTAATTTTCTCCATTTCCATAATTTATTCTTTCATTTTTTTTCTCCTCACTTTTCTTAGTGTTAGGTTTTTTTTTTTTTTTTTTTTTTTTTTTTTTTTTTTTTTTTTTTTTTTTTTTTTTTTTTTTTTTTTTTTTTTTTTTNATTCATAGTATGGGATAACTTACCTCTGCTGTGATTTCATAAGAAATCCAAATTAAGTGCTCACATAGGACCTCTGACTTTTGTATTACTCTAGTTACCAGTGTGTTACCTACAAAAATTTACAAGAGATAAATGGAGAAAACTGAAGGAGAAGATTTCTTAAGGCCAGAAAGTCATGGAGCCATAAACAACCAATGGAAATGCACTAACTCTCACAAATTAACCCTTTCAAAGTTGTCTTGATTCATTTTTTGTCAATTGTCTAGGTAAGTCCTAACTTTGTCTACTTCTGTGCAAAACCAATCCAGATCACTATCAGACTTTTTTGTTTAGTGATAACTGTAATGTGCATTTATGATAAGCGTTTTTCTGCAATAAGTAACTGTCATAGTATAAAGAAGGTACATCTGGAACTAAGATGCAGTGATTGTTAGTTACATTTGTAACATGATATAAATTAATTCATTGTTAGTCGTATACTTAATAGAATAGTGTACTCTGAAAAAAGTTGGAAAATGTTTGTAGTCTAAGCCTAGACCAGAAACATCGAGAAAAAAAAATCTATCAAATAAGTAGCAAAAGGTCATGAACCAAAAGGTATATTTAGTGATCAGAGTGATTGTGCAATAGTCATTTACACACACACACACTAACTTATATATATATATATATATATATATATATACTGAGAGCAATTATTTGTTCTTATTAGCTACTTCTGTAGTGAACTAAGATCACATTTTTTTGTGTGTAGAATTGGCTTAAATATGAAGATATTGATGAATCGGAAGCATTGAGTCTTCTGCACCAAGCCGAAGTAGTTAATTGGCACAGGGTCTCCAGTGCTGTAAACAACTCAAGGTATAAAGGTCCTGACTGCAATAAGCCAGTGGAAGAAAAGTAAATATTTTATCTTGTTTCTGATATAATTTAAATGCTAAAATTGGGGTTCATTTATAAGGATTAATTTGCATTAATCAATTATTAGTACAATTATTGCTATGTATAACGAATAATTGTATTTATACTCTCCATAGCTTGGGTGTTTCAATTTTCTGAAGCTTTCTAATCTTTTAATTTTCTGAACTACAAATATTGAATATTTTAAAAAGAATTTTTTAATATAATGGGAACAGATTCACTGAGTTATAACAATTGTGGTTACTGAACTACAGAAATGTACCTAATTTAATTTTGGGTCATAGATAAACCCTCATCTCTGATTAACAAAATCGAAGTTAGTTACTACATACATTTTAAAAATCATTTTAAGTTGATTACCAATATATGTTGTCCTTTAATAAAAAATTATGCTAATTAACAAAATGTATTTCAGAATTATTTTTTTAAATTTTGCATGTCAATTTAAATTTTGTTTAAATACTAATGACTTCTGTGAGATCGTTAATGCTTCAAATATATTATATATTATACACATTTAGCATTTTAGTTTAGCTCTTACTATCATCCAATCACATACCCTTGTTCGCATTTTAATAATAATTTTAGTTCTATAAACCGAGTTGTGGAAGTCACTCAGTGTCATGAGACCGGTTCAGACTATTTGAAACAGTTAAAAACCAGTCACACAAACCAAGTTATATTGTGTTTAAAAAAATTACTTCCTCTTCCAGCTATAAATTCTTATAATTTAATATTAGAACTATTCCATACTTTTTAGCATCTATCATATATACCTGTTCTTTGACTTGCTTTTCTATGCATAGCATATTCATTTTCATCGCCTTTTTTACTATGATTTAAGGTCATAAATTGGTAATTTAATTAATATGAATATTTAATATCCTTTTCTTATTATTGAAGTAATAATTGAAGTGCTGAGGGTAGATCCTGAATTAAGACAGCAGTTAGTTAACAAATTGTTCCACAGTGTGCCAACAAGAACTTCTGCCTATGAGCTCCTCTTGGGAAGAAAATAAGGAGGCATACTTCCACTGAAAACCATTCATGAGAAAGAAAGAAGGTTGTAGAAGAGAAAGAAAATATTTTTAAAATATGAAACAAAAAGAATTAAAAGTGATGAAAGGATCTCCCATAAAGTCTCCTTCACACTCATTTTTCTTTTATTTGGGCTTAACTTTTTTTAAAAGCTATGCTTTCCAAAAGCCCAAATAAAAACAAAGTAAATGTGAAGGAAACTTGAAAACTTGTGAAGGAAAAACTAATAGATTCTTTCATCAATTTCAATTAATTTTTTTCCCTCTTTTTAAAATATTTTCTTTCTTGTATATATCTTTCTCATAATGAATAAAATTCGTTGGAATTTTACCTCTTTGTTTGTTTTTTTCATGAGAAGGTCCAACGTTGGAGGTTCTTGTTGACACACAGTGGATTGATTTGTTAGCAGCCTTAAGTCAAGATTAATTTTTACTTATTATTGAGGTTTTGCAGATTCAGAAAAATTGCACTTAAATTATCATTTCAATGTTGCATGTATTTAAATAACAATTTCATCCTGATTGCTTGAGTTAAAGGCATTAAAAGTTTCAAGTAATTCCTTTATTGGCATTATCTCAATAAATAAAGCAAATCAATTTATATAATTTAAATTTTTTTTAATAATATTAATATTTAGCTTTATCTCACTTTTCTTAGTGTTAGGTTTTTTTTTTTTTTTTTTTTTTNACACACACACACACACACACACACACACACACACACACACACACACACACACACACACACACACACACACACACACACACACACACACACACACACACACACACACACACACACACACACACACACACACACACACACACACACACACACACACACACACACACACACACACACACACACACACACACACACACACACACACACACACACACACACACACACACACACACACACACACACACACACACACACACACACACACACACACACACACACACACACACACACACACACACACACACACACACACACACACACACACACACACACACACACACACACACACACACACACACACACACACACACACACACACACACACACACACACACACACACACACACACACACACACACACACACACACACACACACACACACACACACACACACACACACACACACACACACACACACACACACACACACACACACACACACACACACACACACACACACACACACACACACACACACACACACACACACACACACACACACACACACACACACACACACACACACACACACACACACACACACACACACACACACACACACACACACACACACACACACACACACACACACACACACACACACACACACACACACACACACACACACACACACACACACACACACACACACACACACACACACACACACACACACACACACACACACACACACACACACACACACACACACACACACACACACACACACACACACACACACACACACACACACACACACACACACACACACACACACACACACACACACACACACACACACACACACACACACACACACACACACACACACACACACACACACACACACACACACACACACACACACACACACACACACACACACACACACACACACACACACACACACACACACACACACACACACACACACACACACACACACACACACACACACACACACACACACACACACACACACACACACACACACACACACACACACACACACACACACACACACACACACACACACACACACACACACACACACACACACACACACACACACACACACACACACACACACACACACACACACACACACACACACACACACACACACACACACACACACACACACACACACACACACACACACACACACACACACACACACACACACACACACACACACACACACACACACACACACACACACACACACACACACACACACACACACACACACACACACACACACACACACACACACACACACACACACACACACACACACACACACATATATATATATATATATATATATATATATATATATATATATATATATATATATATATCTATATATATATATATATAAACACACACACACACACACACACACACACATATGTTCTTATATAAATTTTCGTGATATCTTTTATGCTGTCTAGCAGATAGGACATAGATAGAAAACATTTTTACTATGTTCAAAAAACCTGTTAGAACAACCTCAATAGCTTCAAAATTTGCTGAATTAAAAACAAATTGACCAGTAGTGAGATTCATTAAAAATAAAGTAGATACTTACACCCATGATGAAACAAGGTTTCCTTTAGAACAGGTCCTCTACAGGTTAAAAACACCCTTCTCTAATAACCTTTGTTTAGTACTATACTACTTAGTAGGATACTTGAGAATCAAGGTAGCTTTTTTGTCCAGAAAGAGGCTATAAAGATTCCACTTATTCACTGGATAAATAAATCTATATGCAGTTAAGTTCATTTCTATGCAATACATTATTAGTATATATTTATAAATATTTTTAATGCAATTATTAGATATATCTTTTGAAATTACTTTCAGTATTTAATTTAAAATATTTAAAATTCTTTATAGAAAAGAAAGTCAAACAACCTTGACTTCATGGTTTTCTAAAGCATCAAAGAGGAACCATGAATATTCTGATGATCAAGCCATTAAGAAGAGCAAGAAATAATGGATTAGTTATGAAACATTCGGCTGTGGCTTATAGTTCAGGTTTTTTTTCTTCAAGATATTTTGTTACATACTTCTTTATGGTTAATATCTTCTTAATTTTGAGTATTCCGCATAGCACATAAGTTTGCATGGCTATTAGTATTTGGTTTATTTGTTTGGTTGTGTGGTTTTAAGACAGAAAATTTAAAAAAATATGTATAAATCCATTCAATATAAAACTAACAATAGATTTTTGCAATCATCATAACCATTTATTTGTTAAGTCTCAAAGTTACTTCCCTAAAAAATGAAATAAGAGAATTGAATAATTAAAAATTAATTTTTATATATTTTGCTAAGGTTTTTAAGTTTCCAAAATAAGTTAGTTATTAGTTTTAATTAAAAAAAAAGGTAATTGATAACCATGTTTTTAACCAATTAAAAAATGTTAAAAAGTAGACAATTACAAATGTTCAAACCATTTATCTACCCACTCAGTTTAAAAAAAGTATAATATAGTTAAAAACTCCTGAAGAATTATTTTTTATTGAAATTTTATGTTATGCTTTGCCTATGATGGATAACTACAGGAGGGAGTAAGCTTCTTTTTTTTTGTTCATTAAGAAGGGTGGAGAAAACTTAAAATATCTTCCAAAAATCTAAAGCAGTAACATGAAAATATCAATCTTTGATTTAAAAAAGCTGTAAGTAATGTAATTAAGTTTCAACTTTGTAAAATAAAGAACTAGTCAATATTTTAAAAATGTATTAGAAAATTTAAAGTCTACAAAGTGAGTTCCTTTAAAATAAGCTTTATTTTTCAAGTTTTATTTAAAAGTGATAATATTATAAAAATCACAGATACTTTTACTTTATTTTATTTATTTTTGTTTTATAATTACAGAATTTTTAAATTAAACAACATTTCTAAACAATAAAAAAAAATTATTTGACAATTTATTAATAAATGAATATTATGAAACATAAATGAATGAATTATTCATTTATTTTTTGTTAACAAAGTACTCACCAAATTTAAAAATATTCTTGTATAAAGTTAATTTTATGAACATTATAATATTATCACTTTTAAATAAAACATCTTACCAAGTTATCTGCTTCTGGGAGTGTCTCTCTTGTCAATTGGACTTCAAATTTCTCTGGGATAGCTCCCTCCTCTGACCCTCATGAACCCAAGATTCTAACAAGACCTCCGTCAAGAAAATTGGAAAATTTTTAGATGGTCATTCTTTCCAAAAGAAGTTCCCTGATGGAACCAAGTATATTCTTAACCCAATATTATTGCTCTGGTCTTGGGCCCTCTTGGATTTTTGGCTCCTATGATTTTTAGAGCAATGACCATCTTCAAAGATGCATGGAAACATTCCTTGATATATCCTTAGCCACCTTGTCTCAGTAAAGATTATTTGATTATAAATTTGATTGTTAAAGGGATTGAGGTTAAAAAAGGGATTTTGTAATGAATGAAAAAAAAAAAAAAAAAAAACAGGCT
>KZ807987.1:2507-14062 GCA_000696205.2 Oncopeltus fasciatus
CGACTCTCATCATAGTAGTTAAACTTTTTCCAAGCATTAAAAAATACATATCTTTATTTTAAATTGAACAAACAATATATTTTGGTGGTATAACTATTTATGGGAGCATTTTTTTTCTTCAGGTAATGGCGTTGTTTTTTAATAGCGTGAATCCTGGGCTGAGTTTCTTCAGGTTAAGGTGAGAACTTCTCTATTATAAAGTTTAGTGCATATTTATAATATATTTCACATTTTTGAATAATTTTATCCAAAAAACCATAAAATTTTACATTTACATGCCAATTTATTATTGAGCTAATGATAATTTAACTCATAAACATAAACAAAAAGAAAAATTATATACAAAACTTGTTTTTACAACATTTAACAATTCAAAAAGAACATTACAATGTTAAAATTTTGAGAATTTGTTAATTCATTAGGGTGATGTGCATAATGAATTTTTTACTGATTTTCAATGTATAAAATAATAGTTCAAAAATAATTCTTTTGAAAAGAAGTAACTTAAAAACGCATTACTTGAATAATCTGCGGTGAAAAAATTCATTCGTTCTTCTGTTATAACTGAATTTGTTAAAATGAGTTTACGCTAGAATATTTTTTCGGAGGTAAATTTATGTCTAGTAATATTAATATAATTATTTTTAAGCATACTTACAGCTACACACACACGTAGGCGCGCGCATGCACACACAAATCCAAAAGTGTGAGTGTGTGTGTTTATCTTTATACCAGGAGGAAATTGTTAGGGAGCATGATTTAATAATAATAATGATACTGATTATACTACTCGATTGTGCGACTCTTAATCAGTGTGATTATCAACTGCTTAGTTTATTTATTTTTATTTACAATTAGATAATGTTCCAATTATTTAGCTGACTGGCCTATATCTGGTTTTTAATATTCCTACGGTCCACGATTGTTTTCTACAAAGGAGGGTGGGGTTTACTTTTTTACCTTGACGATTTGATAAGACCAAAAAGTCCCGAGGCTGTGATACTTGAAAAAAATAAATATGACTTATGGGTATAGGATTCTTGGGTAAATGTTTTAAAATTTGTCAACTTTGGTAAAACTATCCTTGGAATTGGAGGTAAAGGAAACATTCTGATTGAGTAACGCAAATGGAATTGGATCAAGTGGAACCCACATTGTCACTATGGAAACTCTTACAAGTTCTAATTTTTCAGGGGGGAATGTATCTGATAGATTTATCAATTGAATTCACCAGAGAAATTTTTCGATATCTTGCTAGATCTAGCAAGAAGTATCAAACTATCATACAAATGAGTATTTGAAATATTGTGCTTCTCTATTATGGTCTTTAAAAATTATAAAGAATATTTTTTGAATAATTTTAGTACGAATATTTATTTTTTATATAATTACTAAAGTATTTATTTTNTGTTTTTTGTATCTAGTAATGTGCTGGTTAATATTCACAATATAAATTATTTAAAAAAATATATATATATGCATATATACGAAAAAAAAAATAAAAAAAAGAACTTAGCGTGTACTTCGCTTGATGAAGAAGCTGCCCAATGGCAGAACTCTTAAGTCTCCGTTTTAGGATTCTGCTAGCAGAGTGGTTGTAAGAATATAACAGGATTAGGATACAAAATTTCATAGTCAAACTGGGATAACACCTTTTCGATTTTCTTAGTGTTCAGAAGTCATTTTAATTAAATTTAAATTTCAAATTGAGTATTATTTTCATTACTTGATTTTTTAAGCGTTATAACAGGTTATAAATTATAATTTATTAATCAGGATTAATGGTTATATTTTAAACCTTCAGAATAGATGTACAAATTATCTTTTACTACTGTTAGCTCGTTCAATAAAATAGAGTCGTGCTATTCAACATTTAAGCCCTGCATTGTAAAGTTCACAAAATCACTAAGAAAAATATTTACCCATGGCGGGACCGGAACCTGCTCTACAGGTGCAGGAATTCTTATTCCATTTACTGCCCCATATCGTCGGTGTTTGCGATAATTTATAACAATAGAAAAAAATGTACTTTAGTTTAGAGACACAATAGCTTTGAGCAATTATTTTCGTCACAATAGGATTGATTTAAGGATCCCCACATTGTTTTTATCAACGAACAAAAAATCGATTGTTTAAGCATGAATGTAAATTCGGAGTACCTTGCGGTTTCATAATTAAGCTCGGAGGAACTCGGTCGCTGCCATACTAAGTGATAAGGGTGTACCACTATGCATTATATTGAGAGTCAACATAATGGTCAACATAATTTGTTTTCGAGGTTCTTTTGAAAACTAGAAAACAAATTGTTCAGAATCAACAAACCATGTATATTCCATGTTTTGATTAAATAAATGTTATGATAAATATCAGATTTATGATATGTCATTTATAAATATAAAATGCTTTGACTCTGAAATATATAGCTGCTATCATCTAATGATCACTTGCTCATATTGAGATTGATGATTTCAACTCTGAAATTTCTAATTTTTAGTGAAAATATTCCTATACGTAAGCTTTATAAGAAAAATAAACATATATGTCAGCTTACTTGATACTGTTAATTATCTTTAATGTTATGTTATGGTGGATCAATTAATTAATATATTAATATATTAATTTTAGTAAACAAAATTGACATCACGGAAGATATTTTTTACTTATATAGCTTAATTTATATTTATTGAAAAATCTAAAGTACAATATACTGTAGGCTGAAGATTATTTCTCAAGGAATTGCAATTTTGTAGTGACTGATTACCAAATTGGTATGTATACAAACTGATAAGAAGTATGCAAAATTACATGCCAAATGTTAACCTTCGATGAATACTCATTGCGAGGAAGTTTAGGTACATAAAAAAAAGGTGATGAGAGAGAGAGAGAGAGAGAGAGAGAGAGAGAGAGAGAGAGAGAGAGAGATCAATCTTCGACATGAAAATGAAATTTTTATAATTTCTTGATAACTTGAATATGGGTGATTTCAATTGTTAATTACCAGTAAGCAATGGAGAGATCGTATATTCTTAAGATATTGCTCCTCAGAAAACAAGCCTACAAAACAATGCAATTTCGTGTCAATTTTACTTTAAGTTGTTAAAAAGAACATATCTCGAGTAATCACAATATTTTCTAATCAATTGTTGATTATTATTATTATTCTAATGGAATATCAGATAAGATTTGCTCATACATATTGAAAAATAAGAAAAACAATACTTCTGAAATTAAAGATGACCTTGAGGGAAACAGAAAAAACAAATAAAATACAGAGGAATAATATACATTTCTTCAATTAATACATATACTAAGGAAAAAAAATATTGTACGTAATTTATTTTCTTATATTCTATTTAGTCCCAGTCCAAACAATTAAGATCCTGACGAGAAACAAAAGAGAACAGCTATCCTAAAGGAACTCAGTACAGTACATCTTTGAAAAAAAAAATTAATATTATTATTTAATTTAAAATATGGATATGTATTTAACTTACATTAATTATGAAAGATGTATAGACTCCTCTTACACGGTGTGTTAATTTTCAGGATAAATTTGTTAAGATAAATGATATGAAAATGACTTCTTAAAGCATGTCGGATTTCCAACAAATGGACACTCAATTCTAATTCTCAAGTCTTTCAACAGCATAAAAACCATAGGAGATTCATAGACTCCTCTTACATTGTGAGTTGATTTTCAGGGGCAATTTGTTTAGATAATGAATGAAAATAACCTTTCAACGTATTTCGGATGCCCAACACATGGACTTCTCAATTCATTAAGTCTTTCAACTGTGAAAAAACCATAGATCATAGACTCCTCCTATATGGTGTGTTGATTTTCAGAAGGAATTTGTTTAGATAATGATATGAGAGTGATTTTTCTGGTGTTGGATTCTCAATAAATTCTTTCTTTACAAAATTGGAATTCTCAATATATATATATGAGAAATATTCATAAATTTATCAGGAATCTAAACAGGACAGACACGTGCTAAGAAAAATAGTAATTTTACGTGTGTCAGATTCCTAATAAATATTCATCTCTCTAATTGTTAAGAGAATTGTCTCCTTACTATTATTTGGTTGGTTTGTTTATTGTTCTTGTTCAGAGGTACATTGATATACAAAACTTTCTCAAGTAAGCGGTTTCCCAGGTTATTTATCAAGGTAACTACTCTTCTCTTTTTTGACTCTATAACCATGAACATAATGTATGTGAGCGAGAATCTCTCTTTAAAGATAATTAAGATTTAAATTTAAAATATGTAAACGAGAGTTTGATTATTAAATAATGAATAGTTAAGCCAGTGCGTGTGCCGAACAGTGATATTGACTCCTTTATGCAATCCTAGTTATCACTATATTTGTACAACCTTTGTTATTTTTTGTCAATGAATCAAATGTATTTTTTTTTAGTGATGCATATAAAACATAAATATTGATATATAAACTTAAATGTTATATTATAACGGAGATAAATGAATAACAGTAAGAAAAATGATAATATCTACCATAGTATGATATGATGCAGTTGATATACGGAAAACAATTTGTGTGGGTGTATGTGTGTTTCGTTGTGTGCATAACATATAAGTTTTTGGCAACACAATAACATGTTCACCTAGGCTTCCACGGTCCTCAGACATATTTACCAATACTTCTTCCGGGTTCAACCGTGTCTTGGAGTTTTTAGGTGCCAAGCTTTCGCACATCGTGTGATGGCTTCTTCAGGGCTGAATGGAGAATGCCATTCAGCCCTCAAGAAGCCATCACACGATGTGCAAAAGCTTGGCACCTAAAAACTCCAAGACACGGTTGAACCCGGAAGAAGTATTGGTAAATAACCCAATAACATCTTCAGGAGCCTAAGAGAAAAATGTATTTCCCTCATGTATTGTTAAGCTTTTAATTATGAATACAAAGTTTTATATACACATAGGCACGCGCACATACTCACACACACGTGTTTATATATATATATATATTGCTGAGGTCATTGGCGTTATATTTATATCGAAATCATAATCAGCTGAATCTCAATTTGTTTTAAAACCTAATTACTTTTCGGATATTATTTATAATTATATAATTTTTGAACATATATAAATGAGTACCAGGTTTTACATAACTGCTCCTTACATAGGCAAATTATATGTACGTATGTATAACAAAAACAAATCATAGATTATATTTAGCATTTGTTTATAATGAAACATATTTTGAAGATACAAAAAAATTAATTTAAAGATTAAAAAATCATTAGTTTTTTTGCAGACACAAAATAAAATATAAAACGGGAGNAGCCATCTTCAGGGCTATCATGAAGATGAGAGAGGACGTCTTGTCCTTAAGTTCACATTTTCATGACTACCCAGACATCAAGTATTTGAACTTGGACTGGCTTATTAAGAAGGCATATTGAGCCCAATATGGAACTCTTGAGTTGCGCGGAAGCCGAAGAAACAGTATTACACTGATTCCGGGGAACCTAATCAAAGATGAAATGTTTATTGATTAGGAATTATGTTGTACTAAATAAGTGCATATTGAAAAAGAGACATGTCATATTAGGTTAATGTGAGCTTTTGATCTAAAGGATAAGACGATTGATAATATACAAAAGGAGAGTTTTTTTGACCGTAGATATTATTCTTAGATGATTTTAGTTGGGGTTCGGTCAAGGTAGATCCCAAAAACACAAATTTAAAGAATGTATTTTTTTTTTAATAAAGGATTATCTGCCAACGTTTCGGCTTACATTGTGAGCCATCTTCAGTGCTATCATGAAGATGAGAGAGGACGTCTTGTCCTTCGAGTCATGGCAATGTGAACTTAGGGACAGGACGTCCTCTCTCTTCTTCATGATAGCCCTGAAGATGGCTTACAACGTAAGCCGAAACGTCGGCAGATAATCCTTTATTAAAAAATACATTTTAAAATTTGTGTTTTTTGGATCTACCTTGACCGAACCCCAACTAAAATCACCTAAGAATAATACCTACGGTCAAAAAAACTCTCCTTTTTAACTTTAATGTCATTAGGAAATTTTTTCGGTGGATTTTTCAGCATTTAAACATTCATCTAATGAGGTTAGCACTGTAAAAATGTCTTTCTCAAACATTTATAACTTTGATTTTCATTCCCCTATGCTTTAAGGGGTTTTAATTAAAATTTTAAAGTATGGCTTGAATATTCAATATCACATGGATAGTTAAATGAAATTTAATTAGGAATATTTTTATTTTCTCGTTCTTCTCTCCATTACCCTTTAGTGTCCCAAAGGGATTTAGTTTGACGTAATCTACTAGTAGCAAACTACTACTTATAACATTCCACTTTAGTGAACGTCAATATAATATATAATTCATGAAAATATGAAAACTTAAATTATTTTTATTTTTATTTTATTTTATTTTTGGAAGCTTAAACAAGAGAAATTTTCCTAACTAGCATTTACTTTAAAGTGAAATTGTGCTATGTTCTCCTACGCACTAAATCCTCATGAGTGTATGAATCGTCTTAAGTTATTCCGTATCTGCTGAGCATATATTGAGTATAGGTAGAAGACTCACCTCATGGTTTACTGTAAGAAGTTTCTGACCCCGATGGTTCGACGACCGGCAGAGCTGTAGAGAGACGGTCAGCTGGCTTCTGGCGCTGACCTTAGCGAGTCCCGCCTCCTCCCACCTCGTTATCTTATCGCCGGGAACTGGACCCCCCCTCCCCCACCACCGCCACCACTCCTGCTAATGCGGCCCACGTCTTGGGAGGGGAACCTCTCTTGTGCGCCCCCCCTCCCTACAGGGCTGGAATTCCTAATGGTTGTGGACGAAAGGCAGATTGCGCCGACAGATTCCAGGCATGCGAGGAAATTTAAAAAGTTCGAGACTCCTTATACACGTAATATTAAATTTAGCGATCGAGAATTGCCTCAAATTAGAAAGAATAGGTTCAACAATTCATGAGAGGGAATAGAATAAAAAGTCTATCTGTCCCAGCCAGGAATCGAACCTGGATCTCCTTCTATCCGGGCCGGTGCATTTACCAGTTATGCTACCAGGACGCGCTAGTTATCTCATTCAATTCCCTCTACACTAGCGAGAGCCTAATCCACGAGAAAGGCGAGAACTTCGTCTTGTACTCAAAGGAGCTGACATTGTCAAGCTATTTGTCGACTCTCATCATTTACTTAAATTAATTTTTTCTTTATAAATATTTTATTTGGTTGTGGTATTTTATCCCACGTAAATTTTAAACAATTAATGAGAGGGAATAGAATAAAAAATCTATCCAATAGATAGATTTGTATTCTATTCCCTCTCATTTATTGTTTAAAATTTACGTGGGATAAAATACCACAACCAAATAAAATATTTATATAGAATAGGTTCAACGTTTCCTTATTGTAACAACATATGCTACTTGGCAGTTTAAAAATGAAATTTACTGTTTTTGCATTTTAACTCATGTAACATATTATAATATAAAGAAATTAACTATACATAAACTAAGAAACCCTAAAATTTCTTAAAGGTGTTGATTTGGAAAGGGGTGATTTAGGGTTTGGACAAAAGTATTTGAAGCCTACGCAAATATAAATTAAGCACTATCATACCTTCCGTAATCCGTCTTCGTTTCTTATGTTGAAGCCAACGAGTCCTATATAATAATATTCATTAATAGTAATAACCCTTTAGATTATTTACGAAATTAAGCAGTTTATTCTGATTTTTTCTTAGTTTTTCTGACTTATTGTTCGTCTGGACATTACGTGGACGAATTACAGCTAGCATTTTGAGAAAGTGTAATACATTATTCGGACAAGGGAAAGGATGTAATATTACAAACTTTTTTTGTATAGTAAATAATGGTAAAATATAAATTCTTCGCTCCTTGCTGAATACATAAACCATTTTTCTAAAAATAAAACTTTATTGTTAATTTATTCATACATGTTTTTTGTATCTAGTAATGTGCTGGTTAATATTCACAATATAAATTATTTAAAAAAATATATATATATGCATATATACGAAAAAAAAAATAAAAAAAAGAACTTAGCGTGTACTTCGCTTGATGAAGAAGCTGCCCAATGGCAGAACTCTTAAGTCTCCGTTTTAGGATTCTGCTAGCAGAGTGGTTGTAAGAATATAACAGGATTAGGATACAAAATTTCATAGTCAAACTGGGATAACACCTTTTCGATTTTCTTAGTGTTCAGAAGTCATTTTAATTAAATTTAAATTTCAAATTGAGTATTATTTTCATTACTTGATTTTTTAAGCGTTATAACAGGTTATAAATTATAATTTATTAATCAGGATTAATGGTTATATTTTAAACCTTCAGAATAGATGTACAAATTATCTTTTACTACATGAGATGTATCTTGTGCCTCCACAACCTTAAAATCATAAAAATAAATTTTTTATTTATTTTTTTTCCAAAATAAGAACTTTTTTAAGAACAATTAAAACGTATATTCTACATTTTTTCCCTATACCTATGAGGGGGCTCATCCCCCCTTATGTGGTATCATGTGCCATGCTTACTGTTGACTTTCGACCCCTCATTTGAGTCTAGTGGTTAAGGTACTAGACTCCTGAGCCAAAGGTATCAGGTTCTAATCTTACAGCGCTCAGTAATTTTTTTTCATTCTGTGCTTCAGTTTTTAATGACCCATGGGATTTCTAGCATACTCTTAGATAATACCCGGCCCTAGATGGGTACCATTCTTCAATGAATCGAAAATAAGGCGGCACAAAAAGGTGTGCTGACCACACTTTTTCTAGTGTGCCATGGGTCGAAATCTTAAACTTTTAAAATTCCTGTAAAATAAGAATAAATATTCAGTAAACCAGATTAACTTTCACTAAATTCCACAAATCTTATCAGAATCGACAAGCTGTTATCTCTGAGCTGGTATAAGAGAAGTTTACTGACAGCTATTCGGCGATAGTCTCACTCTGATTATTATTTCTGAGGCTCACTATGTAATTCAGAGCTAAAATAAATAATTTTCATCCACAACTGCTCTTATTTACTATTTTAAATAATGTAAGCCTAGAGCTTAATGAACTGGGCACAGTCTCTTATCAAATTACGTCACTTCTAATTATTCATTTTTAAAGTATTCATTTTTAAATTTATCACATAAAGATTTATTTTAGTTAAGCACATGAGACTAATGTATAAATTTTACTGTACTATTTTAAAAATATTTTATTGAATTAATAATAAGCAAGTTAATAAGTAATTTTAACACAGTAAATCTCTAATTTTTCTGATTTTACTTATCTGCAGCTTACTACTTTTCGTTGTGCGAGGGCTTCAAGCCATGTTTTATTTAGATAAAGAAAATATTTAGAGTAAAATTACTATTACGAAAAACACACATAATTTATTTTAATTATAAAAATTTAGTTTATTTTTACCCTAATATTAGGGAAATGCCAATAAAATATTTTGCAGGAATTTTATGGGGCGGCAGTGGAATTTATAACCAATGATTTCATACTTATTTATATCTCAGGATTTTTTCAATTAGAACATATACAATTTCTACAGATGGCCCCATGTGGATTTATAATGATGAACTTGGTTTATTTTGGAGTTTTAATTGCCGTGAATGGAACNTTGTGTCTCACTTTTATCTTTTAAATTTTTAATTTAGTTAAGCACATGAGACTTTTATTTTAATGTATAAATTTTACTGTACTATTTTTAAAATATTTTTTTCATTTATGAAGTAATCTCTGATCTTCCTGATTTTATTCATTTGTAACTTTCTACTTTTCGTTGTTTGACAGCTTCAGGTCCAGTTTTATTTAGACAAAGAAAAGAATTTGGTGTAAAATAGTTATTACGGAAATACTCACACGTATACCTATATTTCTTATTAAGAAACCAAACTTATTACAGTAATGCTATGAAGATATTTTTCAAATACTTTATATGTATTTTTATGGACTACTGGTCACTAGTAATAATTAAATACAGATATAATTGATGTTGAAAGATAAGAATATAATCTACTGCTCTTACTAACAAATAAGTAACCTGCTAAACAGAAGGTGACAAATTACTTACAGCTAATTAGCAAATATATACAAATGACTTAAATGTGTTTATTTACTAAAAGACCTCAAAACACTTGCTAAATACTGTCAATTATCACTTCACTGTAAACGATACTGCAAAGGTCTCGATCATACCGACACTCCATTTGACACGGAATCTGACACTTAGAAACACTGACTGGGGGGTTGCTGGCGAGCAGCTTTTACAACTTTGTGGGTGGGCCAAGGTAGGCCTAAAAGAATCTAATAGTTATTTCCTTGTAAACCTAATTCCCGTACAAGCCTGGTCCTCTAGTCACATGCTTCCCTAGCCCTTAACACTATTACTAAGAAAGGTATTTAACTAGGAAGGTAAAGTGACCCTTCCACTTAATATTCCTGGAGAGCCAACAATTAATATGTTTTGTCCACTCATTGTCTTCTCCGCCTTCTAATTAGTCATTTACTCATTATTTAAGAATTAGCTCAGCCCAGCACCTACTTTTTCACAATCCAAGTTTTGTGTACCTCTTACCCGCAAAATACTTTTATAATAAAAGAATGGTGAGGAATTCCCGGCATTTAGTGAAACAATAGTAAGGGTTGGTTACAGACATCCTAGTTTCCCCCAATATTGTTAGCTTTATTTTATTTAAGTTAAATCCCCAACTAGGACTCGGATCAATTAGGCACCCTGCTGGTGCTCGTTGGACCCAAATACCTTTCTTTTTTTTTTTTTTGCTGGGTTAGCCTCCCTTGCAACCACTAAGGGTCATTTACAGGTTGAGAGCCCACTGAGGGGCTATCTACAGGTTGCTACCCCATTCTAAACACCCATGGCTCAGGACAAGCTTCTATATTATAAATAAAAGATTGACCTGGGCGGGATTTGAACCCGCGGCGTCAGGATTGCGAAACCCGTACGGATCCCCTGAGCTAGCCTGGCGCCCCTAAACCCAAATACCTAATTGCATCAATAGAGTTTCGGCAGGTATCCTGGAAATGAATTACGGAGGATCGTAACGGATCAGTACGGCAGACTGGCTTGCACCTATAATTCCATCCTTTGAATTTACATACCTCGAACCTAAAATATTTATTTTGGACAGAGTGTTAGCTCCCCCCTCTCTAATCATTTCCTATAGTTACACTTTTAAAATAATATAACTCAGAAAGCAAGTAAAAATAGAGATCATAAAATAAATAAAACAAAAAAAAGGAAGAGAAATTCAGCCCATTTTAATATTCTATAGACAAATAACAAATATAAAAATGTTAGACATAAAAAACAAATATAATGCATAAACAAATAAATTATCTTAAATGTCTTTGTCTCCAATAGAAGAAATCAATGTTATTATTATTTATTTTTATTTATCAAACTACAATTTCAGGCCATAGTACGAGAGATTATTTACAGGAAGCCATCCTATTCTTAACACCCATGGTACTGGGATTGGCTTTTATTTTGGGCTAAAGGATGACAATTTACAA
>KZ807987.1:28931-41265 GCA_000696205.2 Oncopeltus fasciatus
AAATCACCAGGGTAAATAGAAATTATGGGGCACTGTGGTCTGTTGGTTAAGGTACTAGACTCCTCACACAAAGTCCCAGGTTTAATGCTTACAGTGCACAGTTTTTTTTCTTTCTGTCCCTATGTTTGTAAACACCCAGAGGTTTCCGGTTGAGCTCCTAGGGAACACCCAATCCTAATTGGGAAGCATTCTTCAGTGTATGGGAAAAAAATCAGGCGTCCGGAAAAGTGTGTTGACCATATACCTTCTCTAATGTGTCGTGGATCAAGAATAAAGGCAATCTAACATGCATTTCCCTCCTGGGCCTGTATGGAGGTTATTTATTGAAATTTAAACAGTTTTCATGAATTTTATTTTTAGTTTTGAAGTCTGAACCAATTTTTGTTATTTTTTACGAGTTTGAGCAAAAACGAGTTAGTTCTACTCTCTACAGGTCATACCATTTAACGGATAAGAATGAATTTCGAAATATGAAGAATTTTCAAGTTTTGTTATGTTTTGATTCTCTGATATATTAATGCATAATATCTGCCTTTTGACATAACCATCTGTAACATAAATATAAGAAATGGTATTTATACAATGTGTGAGATAAAACAATAATTGTTTATCAATTAAAAATTAATCAAGCAGGAATTCAATATAAATTAGTGAATTATCTTCTAAGAAAATACTTATTTGTTTAATAGAGATAGGGAATACTTTATAAAAAAATTTCCTGTAAAACAAATGGAAAAGAAAATATATTTAAGAAAAGAAAAGGGCTCTATAGGGAGATGATTGGGAGTCATTCGTGTTATACTGTTTCGTGGTAACCAATAAATGTATTGGTTGATTGATCAATTGATTAGTTGGTTTTTAGTTAGTTGGATTTATTAGTTGGTTAAAATCCAATTGGTTGTTTATTTCATCGATTCCCCCATCTAGCGATTAGGTCTTGATTACTTAGTGAACACAGGTGGTTTTCTTCTTGAAACTCTTCCTACTTGATTCTAATTCCGGAATTGCTAGTATACCTTTAGAATTTTCGCTAAGGGGATTCAATTACTTCGGGTGATTTTACAGAAAGCGCACCTAAGGTAAGAGTTACGCTCTTATAAAATTGCATTTTATAAAAACATAGCCATAGTTATCCTACTTTGACGGCAGGAAGCAAAATAAATTGAAATATATTGTCCTATAAAAGAAATTTCTATTGAAACGAAAACATAAAATATGATAGCAGGTAATTCTTTAATTACAAATATAATAATACAGATAATAATAATAAGTAACTAAAAAGTTCTGGCCTCAACAATAAACACAAATACATAAAAAAATTCACTCAATCGAGGCAATCAAAGAAACAAGAGCAAACATAACCATAAACTAATTCGTGTTTCTTCTATTGTCAATAGATTTACTCATCGAAAACAAAGAAAAATCGGTTTGTTGGGTGGCTGCGGTCAAAAGGAAAAGCTGAGAGATAACATTTGACTATCGTGGGGAAATTCATTTAAAGAGCCGCTTCATACCGTCCAATGAGTCAATTACATACTTTTACAGGCAATTGAATGAGTCCTTTTTGGTGGTCAGCTACATGGGAGGAGTGCTGTATTAGAATTAGCCATTGTTAGCATAGGGTGTTGAATGCCATGTGGTGTTAGTTGCTGCGATATGTACGGTTTGTGGGAGGGAGGGTCGCCGATGACGTTGGCTGACTTTAGACGGTTGGGGCAAACTGTCTTCGTTTAGGGGTCAATTGGAAAATGAAGGCCTTCTCTTAGCGTCCAATGACGCGATATGGTTCAGTGTACGGTGGCGTCAGTGGTTGTCGCACGTGTCATTTCTCAGAAAGACGTGAATAACCCTTCGAAAAGTCCTTAGGATTGAAAGGTGGACCTTATATGGGGCGATAAAACTCGAGGCGCGAATCCTCCATGTCTTTTCTCCATCCTTCAGAACTTTTTCTGGGTGTTTTCGAACAGATTCAGAATCAACGTCCCAACTTTACCGCCCGAAGCTTAAGTTTGCTATCTCAATTTTAAAAATAGGGTTCGATTGCAGTCTATGAATGATGAACCTTCTTTTTTGGGTTCGAGACAATCACACCGTTAAAACGTAAGACGATGTCGGCTCTAACAGTGGTTCTGGATTATAATTGAGGTGGAGGGACCACCGAAAGTTTTTCATAGCGTATTTCATCAAAATCCCACACAACCACCGCTCCACCCGTGATGCCGTTTGATATAGAATTTGCTAGCTTAAAGTACAGTTGGCCGAAAAGATCTACAAAGAGATTCTGTAACAGATACGAGTCGAGGGGTCTTGTGTTATATTCTTACCAACGACGTTCTAAAGGCTTGTAGATGTACTATTCCCTACACTTAGAAGCAAGATAATTTAAAATCAAGGGCAGTGTGATAGCGTTTCTTAATCAAAAGTGGAGCTTTCGCGTGCAGTACCCGAGGTAAACTTTTCAAGTTAACTCATTACAATCCTCGAATTTGGGGAACCTTGACAAAAGTTCCGAATGAAGTTCCATGCAAAAATTTAAAATTAGTCAGATTGCCCAGGATGGCACACGCAATGGAAGTGGAATGAATATGAAGCGAGGATATAGTTGGTAGATTTTTACGACCAGCAGTTAAAAGAATAGTGCTGACATAGGAGAAGAAATGGATGAAATGCACTGCTATACAAAAATTGGTCAAGAATATAAAAGACTCAAAGATTGATTGCTGAAAACAAGGTCTAAAAAAAGAAAATATCAGATATCTCTGGGAAAGAATGCCACTGTGCTTCATGTTGAGGCACATGTGATTTAAAAAGTGGGTCTACAATCTCCTCCGTTGGCGACTGGATTTCTTTTATATAATACAGCCAGGCGTCATTTACGCTCTGGGGAAGCCAGAAGTTAGCGAAGGAATCCATTAAGAGGAGAAATAACCGAGTGAAAATCAATAAAAGATCATGCAGTTATTGAATGTTACGCAAGAGTAGTCGAGTCGGCGAGGAAGGCTTCCGGAACAAAACTTACAAAGAGTTCGTTGGCCCAGAACCGGTATTCCCGGTTTCTAAGCGAATTGAATAAAGAAAGTTTGTCAAGTAGGAACTTTGTAAACAAATATCATTTACTATGTTTCATTAAAGTTGGAAATAAATAAGAGTAAATGACTTACTTGGCCTTACAGGTCGAAGAGTGCAAAATTTTGCAGTTTGACTTTAAATATTCAGGAGGGAAGATAGTGAGAAGAGTTAAAATTTATATTTAATAATATTTGACCGTTTGTATTGAAAATATTTTAAAGCATTAAGCAAAATTTTATATTATATTTTTNCAAAACCTGGATATTTTTGTTAGATAAATTACTATTTATCTAACAAAAATTTATCTAAATAGGTTTTTTTACCCTCTTATTACTATAAGAGGGTTAAATAAAAAACTGGAGAAGAAAGTTCATTATGAAGGAGCTTTCCTCAGTAACATTATACTAAATAAGAGTAAATACAACTATAGTCTTACAAAAGAATAACGATAGGAAAAGGTGAGCTACTTCGAATTAAAAAGAATACTCGTAAATATATATTTCTCTGTATCAGCGAAACTGAAGCGAAGCATATCCTGATATTCAACACTCGATTAAAATTTTTCTGAAGCTGATGAACTAACAGAACCATTATGTTAGCTTTCTTTTTTTTTTTGTTTAGAAAATATGCATGGTTTATCAACTTCAAAAACTTTACTAAGTAGAACAAATCATGTAACGTAAAATTAAAGTAAATATTGAATGGAATAAATAAATAACAATGAAACAAAGATTAGATTAACTTTTTTATTAAGAAGATTCGAAAATGAATTGATTTATGACAAAACCTGAACAGACATAACAGATAGAAAAATATAGAACCATTGCCTGGTGCCGGATTAGGTAAGGATTGCTGGAAGCTTTGTCTTAAATCCACGCACTTCTTCAAGGTGTAAATATTTATTTGCTATGTTGCCGAGGAATTCTCATCATTTACGCAGTTCTTGTTTTAGGGACATTCTAAAATTGTGTTACTTTCCTGGACTTGGTTTTACTTTTTACTTCAACTTTTCTCTTTTTCCTCGGTGAGGAGCGTGCCATATCTACCCTGTGCTAACCGTCGTAATTCCAGCCAGCTGCTTGCCTTCTCTAACGGAACTTGCGGTGTGATTGGCCTTGTCGCGTGTGCCCAGTCCTCTTACAATTTCCTCTGGAATTACTGTCTGGGAGGGGCGCCGGATCGGAAGTACTCTTCCTTTTGCTGATAATCCCGGCCCATGCAGTCCCGTGGATGCGTTTCAGTGCTGCGATTTATAAAGACCTAGCAGCCTGTTTCGCATCCGCATAGAGGTACTCTTAAGATTGGTGTCAAAATCTTTATTCCGTTCTTGATGCTTCTTTACATTCACAGCTGCCATAGCCGGGCGTAAGTGTCATTTGCTTTCCAAGATCTCGTTCCGTTCTCACAAACCTCTTCTTGGGCCCTCGCGATGTGCATTCCTCCTCTAACTCCCAGAACTAAAGTTGGATCCTCCTAGGTGAACAGCTGCAGTCAGAATTGATATACATTTGGCTTGTGCTTTACTAAGATTATACGCTACGTTGCTTTAACAAATACGCTTATACATTAGCCCTGCTGCTCCTGATACTTCCCCCTCGGGTCATTAAACTTTTTTTTTTACTTCTTTTAATTGGATTGAACATTTATTTTAAACTGAATATAATTAATTTTTTTTAAATAAACACGTATTAAAAGAATATCGAGTCATTATAATAAGACAAGTTTTCAGTATGCTTAAATTCAAATTAAAGTTCAGAAGAAAAGCAGTTTAGGAACTTATTGCATATATTTTGCAGTAATATGAAACCATAAAAAATTCCCACAAGAAAATGGCAGTGGTAATACGTTTAATTCCGCGATGGAAGATGCATTAATGACAAAATTCTTTCATATGGCAACAAAAAATTTCTATAGTCAATAGTATTAATTAATAGCTATTGTATGGAGGATTGTAATTAATAAAGCAGAAAATAAACATTGGACAGAATTGGCAGGAATAATACAAACAGCAATTTTTCATAATATTGATTCTCAATAACTTTCGTGGATTAGTTGAAAGGTTTAGGTGTACAATTGACGGGCAAATTAAAAACAATATTGATTTATATTATGGCTTTAGAGTGGGCACGGCTATGTAAGTCTCAGAGTTAGTAATCCTGTAGTGCCTACACATAGTAATAGATTAATTTAATATTATTCGAAACTGCTTATTTTTTATGAAACTAAGGTCTAATAAAAATGTAATTCCATTTATATCTTAAAATAACCTGTTTCCTCTGTGCACTATTCTCTATATTTTGTATATCTATGGACCACCGAGATAAAGGCCAATTGATAATAGAGAAGATGCTTTGAGGAAATGTGCTAAACTATATCGTGATCTTGCGTTGGAGATGGAATGTCTCAGGAGGACCGGTTCTGCTACCCGAACCCGGAAAGTTGATCGTCTGCTAGCTTGGGAATCGGTGAGTGATGCCGATATCCAATACGAGAAATTATGGAAAACCTAATTGCCGTTGTGCGATTTGATACGGCTCATTCATGTGTTCTGAATGAAGTCTTTTCATGGTAGGGAAAATATTGTAACTCGCTTTTGTTGGAAATCATAAAGAAATCCATTTTCCGTAATTGGACATAATTATTACCTTTAATAACCTCATTGACTAAGATTTTGTAATTAGCTTTTGGTCATAAGAGGCCCGCTTGGCCCAATGTAGTTAAGTTAAGTCCATATTATTTAAAAAAAAAAATATTCTGTACATATTTCATACACTATAGTTTTTGGTGGGGTACATTGTTGTCGTTGCTAGTCTATCCCGGGACGTAACCCGTCCTCAGAGAGGAGCCCAGGTTAACCCGCGATAGACTATCCGGCACCCATCTTGTCCTTATCCTAGGTTAAGAAGGAGACTAGGCAGGGAGTCAAGGAGGGAATGAGAGGGGGAGAAAAATACCAGTGCATTCACTCCCTTGGTATAAGTTCTGTCCATATGACGACAAAGCAAGTTCCATGTATCAGTATAACTAATGTTTTCTCATAAATCTCTTAATATGATAGGTGAGCTAAGGGAAGTTGGAATATATCTCTGTAGAAGAACGAGTGGGTTTCATAGTAGTGTTTGTTTTATTATCAGTGTTTAAGCCTTATATGCTTGACCTCCATCTATTGTAAATTTTGTACATTTTTTAAATTAAAATCACTTGCGAAAGGGATGTAAGGTCTTTATTTAAATCATGGAGTTGTGCATTAACAAAGTTTTTTCTTGTTTTTATTACGACAACAATTTCAATGTTATTTTAATTTTCTCATTATTAGTGGTTTTAAAAAACTGACCTGTCAGAAAGTCGGTTGATTGGCAGATTTAAGTTACTGCCAGTGAGTCATAAATTATTTTTTTTCAATTACATTTAGGGTGAGACTTTTAGACAGTTTTTCCTGATCAGATGGTACGCCAAAAGTAATACCATAAACCTAATTCGAATTTTCTAAGCCAGGGGAAAAAACAAAACAATCAAAATCTTTACAATAAACGTGATACAAAAATTAGCCAACTTCCTCAAGCTATTGAAAATATACTAAATACAAAATATAGATAAAAAAAACAAAATTAAGTTAGTATTTTTTTCAAAGCTCCAACGCCTCAGATCTGATGGTAAATTACTAAATATTGAGTCGAAAATATTTATTTAATAATGGTTGTGGAATTAAGGTCCTAACTTCAAAAAGGATTGATTTTATAGATAGTTTTACACCATGAATCCAAGAGATGGAGCAGAGAGAATGGAAACAGACCCCTGTGTCAAAATAAAATCTTCCCAGATATAAAAAATGTCACACTGACAAAAAATGTCGGACCTGTTTTCGCTCCAAAAAACTCGTTCAACATCTATTGAGTCTTTCCGCCAGAAGATGAGAATCAGAATATAACCCGCCAAGACTATGAACGTTTCTTGCACACCCAACTAGATTCAAGAATAAAATACGTTAAACGATGATTATGATATTTAAAAATCTCGCATAATTTTACCTTCTATATCTCAAGAGTTAAAGAAAGTTTTTATTGAATGTGTGTGTGAATATGGATAAAGACGTGTAGATAATATATGCACACACGCAATGCTTGGTGCTACTTTATTAGGAGGCCAATAGGGATGGTTAGGGTTGGTTCAGTAAACTGATGACACCGATTTTATAAATTTGAAATTTTTAAATATTTTGAATTTTTGTATTTTTATAGATATTCATTTTAAAGCTTTTAGGATTCGAAATGTATATGAAGCCCTAGTGATGATTATTTAGTTTAATTATATCATTGTATTACCTTATTTTTTGCCTCCTAAGCAGCCACTTAAAAGAAGGGGGTTGTATAATGGTAACCACCCTGTTCTTTACTCCAATGAAACTGAGTATGCTTCTATTTTTTCATAAAAGCCTTGCCAGGGTGGAACTCGAACCTGCAGTGCCGGGCTTCACATGGGATCCCATGAGTTAAGCCGACGCCCCTTTCTGGTGATCTTTATTGAAATAATTTTGCACAAGTAAGAGATAATAACTTGCAATTGGTTTAAAGGTCTTAAACAGTGGTTATTTGTCAAATAATTATTCCTCTGGACGCTGAAAGTGAATTTTGATCTCGAATCGTGATGAAATCTATATCATAGTACCTTCTATCAGGAAATTAACTTGGGGGAGGAGTACTGTGTTCATGCAGTAGTATTTTGTATTAAAATTAACAAAAAAATAAAACTGAAAGATTTTATTTTTCTCCCAAGTGGAATTGAATAACATTTTATATAATTATGAATGTGGAATTCTTATTGATAAACAACTCTTGTTACAAACAATAAATAGATAACATATTTACTCTTTTTCTATAATTTTTACTTGAATAAGATGTTCTAAACACATGTAAATGTTTTTCTTATTTTACTTATTTTATTTTATTTTTTTAATGAGCAATTTATCAAAATAAAATAGTAGAGTATATATAATTCGATTTTGTATGAAATATTTTGCAATATTTCGTGAAATTTTACGTTACGATTTTTTACCTTCTTTGTAACCACTTTGAGGGAGGGGAGCTATTTTGAAGTAACCGCCCTGTTTTAATACAAGACACTGAATCAGCTTCTATTGAGAAATAAAAGCAGAGCATGCTTGATATCGGATGATTTGGGGGAGTTTGTTCAGGATTAAGAACCTCCAATATTATTAAGTCGTTCAGAAGATTAACAAAGTGAACTTTTCTGAGCCACGGTGTTGTCGGCCAGGTGCTGTTTAAGTTTCGAGACAGAAATTTTATAGAACTTCTCAGTCGAATCAATGAGTGTAACCATTACACCATTCACCTTATGGATGCCATTAAAAATAATTGGCCAAAAACAATTCTCTGCTACAAGTCCAAAGGAAAAATCCATAAACCAATGTTGTTTTCGAAGGGAAATCAGACAACGGCCATGCCAACTTTTAACTTCTTTTGCCTGATTGAAGAAATTATTCAGTAAGAAATCCATACCCATGATGGTCTAGAAGCAGAGGAGCCGTGTATGAATACACTTTTGCTGAAAACTTAACGGTAAGCCTTGTACATGCTATCTAGTGGAGTTCGCCTTGAAGAAGAAAAGCCATATGCGTGAATCCCATATGCGGACAAATGAACATGAATGTCCATATGCGAAGAAATAAAACGGTGCCTTGAATTTAGTGGAGTTGATCTTTAGGCAGAAAGCCATACATGAATGTCCATATGCGGACAAATCTAACGGAGCCTTGATCAGGCTATTTAGTGGAGTTGATCTTTAGGCAGAAAGCCATACATGTATGCCCATATGCGGACAAATCTAACGGGGCCTTTAACAGGCTATTTAGTGGAGTTGATCTTCAGGCTGAAAGCCATTTATGAATGTGCATTTGCTGGCAATTTAAGGTGAACGTTGATCGTGCTAACTAGTTAGATAAGTGTCTACTAGATTGGCGAACCTCTGAAGTGTTTCGCTCACCTCGTTTAAAATATTTTCGATTTACGAAATTAAATGTGGAGTAAAATAATTTACCATTTCAATTGTTGAAATTATATAACGTTTAAGCTGTCGAAAATGTACCAACGATGGCTTAAGCATTAAAAAATTTAAACAACTTCATATATTTGTTACAAATTGAATTTGGTTTACAAGCTTTACTATTCAAAACATTGATTTAAAAAATAGATGTATCCTATTCAACCATAGGTTTTGGAAGGATATAGCCAATTTAATCTATACATCCAAGGTATAGCAATCATTTATTTTTTGACAATAGTCTGGGAAGAACATGAACTGAATCCTCAGAGACTGGCTCTTAAGCGATCTGAAATCTTTAGTAATACTGGTAACTGCCCTATTAAACAAGTTCGAAAAGGGGGGGGGGGGTAGAAAAAGGTGGGGGAGATAGAGAAAGACAAATTTGTTAAATCACAAATATTTCCATAATTGTTAATGTATTAAAAAAATTTTAGGGCAGACAAATGTTTCCATTTCATTTCATATTACTACATTTAGGTCAAACATGAAATGGCCATTTTCAAATTATCTTATCTTATTACCCAGCGCTATAACCCACAAGTTTAGTCTTGGCCTACTCCAGCATCGAACGCCAGATACCTTTATCAGCTAGCCGCTTTCCAATATCGAACATAAAAAAGGACCAAAACGTTGCCAAAAAATTAAGTCAGCATAATTCAATGGAGCTTTTTGTCATATTAATTGTCAAGAAAGAGGCAAACTTTTCAGGTTTTATCTTTGCAGCTGATTAAACACTAAGAAGTCATGACCTCTCTATCGATCTCTGTATCTGACTCACCAACGTCGCACAAAATTAGTGAAAATTAAAATACCACCTCTCTCATCATACAACATTCCTCGTCAATGAAGCATTAATTCATTATAAAAAAAACACAAGCTTTGTGCAAATACTCACCGCCAATTTGAGTGAAACAAAATTAATATGCGACAATCCATTGGGAAATATCATGAATGTGTGTGTGTGTTTGCGTGCGTACATGCGTGTGTGTGTGTGTGTGTGTGGAACAGCAAACTGAGAGAGCAGAATATTTTTTTACCCGGGCTACATTGTGAAACAATTAAAAAATATCGGGGCAAAAATTGTAAAACGCATCACAGCTGCCATTTCATAGGTTTTTGGAGAAGTCTACATTAGCAAATGTGCGGATCTATAAGAGGTCTGTTTGGCCCAATGTAGTTAAGTTTAGTCCATATGAAGACAAAGCAAGTTCAATGGATCAGGATAACAAATGTTCACTCATAAATCTCTTAATATGATAGGTGAGGTAAAGGAAGTTGGAATATACCTCTGTAGAAGAACGAGTAGATTTCATAGAAGTGTTTCTTTTATTATCAGTGTTTAAGCCTTATATGCTTGACCTCCATATATTGTAAATTTTGTACATTTTTTAGTTTACCGTATTGACTGGACCATTCGCTCCCCCACCACGGCTACCTCTTTTTACTTCTCCCCATCAAAAAGTAATGTCTAAGCCAGCCGGCAAACTATCAGCATAGTTATAACTGTAGGCTTGTGCTAATGTACTGTTGTGATTCCGTCAATGCTCTTGTCTTGTACAAGAGTACTACGGATTTGGTAGGGCTGGACACCTTCTAATTTTAATTGAAAGATAAATATAACTTTAATTTCGAGAATATGAAACATAATAATACAAATGCTATAATTAATAGAGTTAAACTAGGAATAGTGGCGCCAGGGTGGGAACGTTCGGGACTCGCAATGCCGCTTATGTCATGAGCCATTGATGTTTAGAATGGGGTGGCAACCTGTAGAAATCCCCTCCCTCCGTGACCCTAAGCGGTTGAAAGGAAGGCTAACACTTATTTTTAAAAAACTGGGAATTAAATATGTAGTATCACTGTAAATAAATCCCGTAAAATTTGGAAATATTTCCGACGCTTACAGCGTATGAAACACAAGATCGCTCACAGAAAAGCCAAAGTGCAGTACGTACTTAGATAATATTTGCTTATAATGACAGTTATTCTTATTAATATAATTAAATATAGATATATTTTTTTACAAGTCATTTTTATTAAAGTAAAACTTATGCATTTCTCTTATAAAAGGAATTTCTACTTCTAATGCGTAGAATTTAAAAAAAAAAATTCCACAAAATTAAATGTAAAGATTTTATTGCTAGTGTTGGTTATCATGCCTCATAAATCGAAGGACATTTAATCAGTAATATGAAAGAAATCACGACATTATGCGTTATAAAACAGTGGAAGATCGGCTACTATTGGCCTTCAGCACTATATTTTTAAAAAAATCTAGATGAACAAATAAACAGCTGCGTATTACTCACGAAACAAATAAAAAAACAACAAAAAAACAGTAATTCGCCTAAAATTTTGATATATATGATGACATATATTAGTGACTATTTTCAATACTTGAATTTATAGTGCAAAAAAATTAGCATAGAAATAGAAGGACAAATTCTTATATAAGCATTTAGGGATAGATAGCATTTATACCTGCGTCATTTATATTAAAACATTTAAAAATATTTCATTTATTACTAAATCTATCTTATTATCTATGGATACATGTAACATTATTTTTTTAACAGTGAAACTTTTCGGCAGCAGTTTCAGTTTTATTAAATAGGCTGAAAATTTAGTAAAATTCAAAGTGGAATTGATATATTTAATAAATTTGCCTCAACTAGAAGTATAACAATTAGAGTAAATTGGAACATTGGGGTTTTTAATTGATCTTATGATCCTACAATAAAAATCAAAGTTCATAGGTTGAAAGCTATGTATATAAACAATTACGTTTATATACAAAAGTTTTTTTTTATTTATTTTTTGAAATTATAAATTATAAGTCCAAAAATACATTTCAATTCAACTTTTATGATTTTAATATTTGGACATTAGGCTGAAAATCACATCCATGAAATTTCCGAACAATCCAGCTGTCACAATTTTTAAAAAAAATGTAAAACAAGGTAAATATCATAGAAATGATTATTTAATGAAACTAATTTAATCTACAAATGACCATAAACATTGCAACAATGAAGTTTAAGCAAGCTTTAACAATAATTTATTTGAAATTAATATTCTCAAGTAAATTTTATTGTGTTAAATATCTAATTCAGTTGTCAAATTGACTCCTAAATGCTTATGAGCTTGATTCAAATGGTTAAAAATATTTATATATATATATCTTGGCCTACTCCAGCATCGAACG
>KZ807987.1:84578-102612 GCA_000696205.2 Oncopeltus fasciatus
TATTATATATATATCCTACATCTATCTGTTATTTCATTTTACGCGCTCTAGCACCCCCAATTTTTATAATAAAGGAACTTTTACAAACCGCTTGACGAATTCGTTAATTATTATTCTAAAAAATATACCTAAATTATATTTTTATTATATAAACCTTATCACAAAAAACTTCTCAAACATAATTTAATAGTAGTTTATAGTGGCTAAAAATTCATAAGTATTAAAATATATTAAGAAGAAAATCAAATAAAGTTCTTATTACAAGGAGTGTTATAAAAGCAGATATATGTACAGCAGGTGTAATTCTTTCAGTCGTATGACTAAAATTTTACCCATTTTTGTTTCATATAAGAACTATTAAAAACCAAAAGACTATTAACGATAATCAATTTGAATTTAATAATACTGCGTTCATTGAGAAACGCATTCAGGGGAAATTCCGTAACATCTGATGTTCAGTTTCGTATATTTTTTTTTTTATTACAAAAATAAATTATTTATCATAATCACCAAATCATTTATGCCTCAAAAAAAATCTTTAAGAGAGAAAATCATACATACATAAATAGAAAAAATGACAATAGAATATTTTTAATCAGAGATATCCCTCAAGAATAGATAGCAGATTCGGTCCTAACATATGTAAGTTATAGTTGTATAATTAGGATAAATGAACAAAATATTTCACTGTTTTGCCTAATGCAAATGAACGTCCACTGAATCCTCGCTATGTAGATTATTCATTAGAATTCCAAGTTCGTCTCTGTGTATTCCCAATTAGAAGCCCTGCAGTCCCGTGGTTATGAGAAATATCATCAAATATTCACTCTTTCAAAGCTGTTATTTCAACATTTCACTCACCACATATTTTACACTGATAAATACTATCTATCTAGTTTATCTAGCTGTTCATATACATTGGGTGGGGGCAACATAGGTCTTCAAATCTGTTTAATTAGAGTTTTAGAACTAACCCATGGGGAAAACCTTATGTAACCGACTAATGGGTTTCTTTAAGTATTCCAAAAAAATTTTTTTTTTGTGAACATGCATAATGTTGTATGTATTTTTTAAGTCTAATTATATTGAATAATGTTATTTGTTATTATTGCTTCATTTTTCGACATTGTTCAAATTATAAATTATTTCTTCTTCCACTTAATTAAGATATTTTATGTTGTTATTTTTCTTGAAGTTATATTTTATGATAGNATTGATATATAAAGCGAAAATTAATAAGTTAATTTAAATACTGAAGGTGTAAAATCAGTATTATCAGAAATCGAAAGGACAAATAGCGTCCGACAACAAACCGTTCATTCACTTTTCAATAAACTTAAGTAAGTTATACTATAGTTATCTTTAAACAATGCAAAATTGGAGATTTCTTTTCAAACAAATATATTTGCTACAAATTGTGCGGTAGCATATATTTAGGACAAACAAAGAACTCTATACAAGGACGAATCAGCACCCATCAACATACTTTCGACTTTGATAAATTCACACCTCTTGCGACTGAACCCAACCTTGAGAAACGACTTTTCGCTGAGTCTATTCACATACATTTAGAACATAACTCCATCAATGACAAAACAGGCAAAATATTTTTCACATCTTAAAACAAAAATCATAATGAGACTACCCCATAGCACGTATCTTTTAAACAGCTCCTTATCACGTTTCATGACCACGTCGCAACATGTGGCAGTACACCATCTGTAGTTTTCGGCAGGAACCCGTACTGCTCGTTTGCAGGTTCTGATATTCCTTGTATTATGAACGGCGGGTCTAGGTACATATTTTATAAGCGCACATTTTATTTTCTTCTAACTAGTCTAATGTATTCACTGATAGCTCACAATCAGTGCTTCTCCTTGCTGGGCCCCAAGGGATTTCTACTCTTCTAGATACTGAGCATTCTCATTGAAAATCACTCCTCATTCATAACAAGGGGACAGAATGCTAGCTTTACTTGCCTGTCATCCGACTAGCGTAAAACTGTTATTGACGTCTTACCAAATACGCATGTTCGCTAGGTACTGCCTAACATGCTGGTAACTGTCAAATACTTATGCTACAGACCCTTTAACGACATATAACATCTAATAGCGCTAATAATGTCAATATACTGGCATATATAATGTGTTTTAGGGGTACAAGTTCCCTCAATAACTAATTGCCATTTTCCGTAATGTTCACACATGAACCTGTAACTAACTGTATTCTTCTATTACATCCGGGTATCTACCATAATATTACTCGTGAGATGTTCCATATCAATATACTTGAGACTTCAACTACTTAATACACTATAGTTTCTTGAAAATTGATGTTTACCCGGCTTATTTGAGGCAATAGAACATAATAGAGCGTTATTTATATGTTCCTATTTTACAGGGAAGCAAGTATACTAATTACTTTGCCGTAAAAAAATTCTATCGGTAATTAAAAAATACAGTGCTGGAAAATGTCTGGTTACCGTTCAGAAATGCTTTAAAATGACTTTTTTTCTAGATAATTTTACTAGATAACGCTCCGAAAAGTGAAACGTCTATATAGAAACGTCTATAACGTTCTTACTACTCATGTAATTCGCCTTGGGTCTCATATTCAAAGGTATCATAATGAAAGCCCAGGCACTATTTTCTGTAGTGTATTATTCTCTAACCGGTGCCAGTTTATTCCCGAAATGGCTTTCCCTGACAAGGGGTTCATATTTTGATACCTGGTGCAAAGACAATCCAATTAGGCAAAAAGAACAATTGCGTATTATTCGAACTTTTATTATTTACATTGACTGAGCGCTTTCGAAACCATAATCAAAGTACAAGCACTATTTTCTGTAGTGCGTTTTTCTCTAACTCTAACTGGCGTGTATTCCGGAAATAATAATATATAATAAGACTTGAAGATTTGACAATTGTTCATTTCCTTCAACAACAAAAAAAATTGTTTACTAAAAAAAAAATGAAATAAAACAAGTTAGGTTCTATGTCACTCTTGCCAGAAGATGTCATGTAATAAGGAACTTTTTCAAACCTGGTTGGATACCATTTCAACGTTCTCAAACTCAAAGAAAATTTTATCCGCTACTTGGAGGGGTAATATGCTTGACATAGATGGTTTTTTCATGGTTTCATGAACATTTGATCCAGGTGACAAAACGTTCCCTCTCGTCTTCATGCCAGCCCTGAAGATGTCTTACAATGCAAAAATACTTTCTTTAAATTATATTTTTTTGGATCAACCTTAACCTGACCCCAACAAATTTTACTTTTAGTAAGCTTGGTTTCTAATATAATTAGGTTTGCAGGAATCTTGCCGTCAAAAACTAAAAAAGCGTTCTCGGAACCCTTTAAAGTCAGAAATTGCGTATGCGCAGAAAATCTTTTTAGGAGTCTTCATTAATTCAAATCTCGAGAAAAGCACAAAACAATGGTTCTCATTTCATCAAGCAAATATGAATATAATCAAGAATTAAATCGTGAGATAGTTCATTTGGTCATTAAATGTCTGCTTAAGGAGGGAGACACATGGCGTAGCCATAAAATGGCGCTGTGCATCACAACGGCTATTGTATCAAGATGGCATGTTCATGTAAGTGCACTTAAACCTGCAAATGCCTCCCCATGGGCCCGTTTATAACGTTAGATGGAAGGGTTATTTTTGTGTGTGTGGGTTGAGGAGTTTCATCCTGTATGTCCCAGGCTGATATCTCTGCAACCGTTCGAGTTAAATCACCGCCATTCGGGATTTATTTATTTTATTTTATTTTCGTTCGGTAAGAAATGGTCTATTTTGAGAAACAAATCTCAATAGCGGTAGTGAGCGGTACGGCATGAGAAGTTTCATTCCCTCATGAAATTCTCCGATAAAGGTTTTGAAACGCACCGCTAAATAAAATCATGTAATTAGCTTCCATGTTGGGCGGTATTACGTCAGGCGCTGGGAACTTACTAAAAGGCTCGGTCATTGAGCACGAGGAGAGACCATAATTATGATTCATAATTTATTGAGTCATCAGCAATTTAAGAGACTCTGCCTTACCCCTTCCATCAAAATTAAGTTTCTCATGGTATTAACTTTCGTGCATTACTTGGGTTTTTTTATTCATTATTAGACAACTTTATCCTAGTCAATTAAATCTACTCAATTAATTATTTTCTTCTAGATTATCAATAACAGGTTAAGAAATAAACGGACATATCCTTTATCGCAGGTGTCTGCGATGTACTATAGTTTATTTATTTAATTTTCTTTGTAATTCATATTAATGAAGTAATAATTGGTATAAATGGTAATGTATTGGAACTTATTGTAATTAATCTATTAATTATAATTATAAACTACTCGGTTTTAAATTACAGTTGTACTTCACTACATGCCTACCATGTATTAAGTAACCCACTAAAACTTGTTATAACAATTATGAGGACCTGCATGCTTAAATTATATTTAGATTATATTAGGACATTATAGAGAGATGCAAGGTGGTCTAGTGGTCAAGGTACTGGACTCCTGAGCCAAGGGTCTCAGGTTCAATGCTCATCGCGCATAGAATGTTTTCTTTCTTTCTGTGCTCCTGTTTGTAATGGCCCAGAAAATTCCCGGTGTGCTCTTAGGGAACACACAGCCCTCATTGGGAACTATTCTTCATTGAATGAGAATAGTTCCGAATGAGAACTTTTCTAGTGTTCTGTTGGTCGACAACTGAGATGAAATGCATCTTTAACTAAAGTTCCGGAACAACAAATTGTTTAAGTTTCATGGACATCATACATTATTAAAAAACTATGCAGTTTTTATACCAAAGTTAAGTGTTACCCGAAAATGTCTTCGTAATCACTGGAGTCAAGGACAATTATGACTGCAAAGAATTTAAGAATAAGAGTTCAGATATTAACCATCACTGTATTTCATACAACTTAGAATGTTTTTAGCAACATAGTTTTAATTATGTAAAATAATAAAGTTTTAACTTTATTTTTATTTTACCAAAACCAATAAGAAAAGATAACAAATTAAACTAGATATTTTAGTCAATTAATGAGAGGGAATAGAATAAAAAAATCTATCTGTCCCAGCCAGGAACAGGAGATCCAAGTTCGTTTCCTGGCTGGGACAGATAGATTTTTTTATTCTATTCCCTCTCATTAATTGTTTAAAATCTACGTGGGATAATAAACCATCACTAAATANTCATGTTTCTAATTTGAAACATATAATGAAACTGAGGTTAAAAAAAAAATAAATAAATAAAAAATAGGATTCAACAAGCTTAGATGATGCTTTAAAGGGATTATTAAGTATTTCTAAGTATTAGATAGGATTAAAACATTTACAGCATTGAAATCTTGAATTTAATAGAAGGATAATTTTTTGATGCACCTCTATAATAAGTATTTTTCATATGTGCCACAAGTTTCGCTTAGTGTGATCATGTTAGAGTTGGACAATAATTAATTACTGTTTTTGCTAATTTGTGAGTATGTTATACTCTAATATATATACATATATCATGGAGAGGTTGTTGACCATGAAGATATGTTGAAGTAATTATGGTACAAAATAAAAAACCCAATTTTCTTCTAAATGAGCATTTTTTAACTTATTCTTTGACGTTTCACCTTACATTGTAAGCCATTTTCAGGGCTATCATGTACATGAGAGGGTAATTGTTTTCGTAACTAAGAAATCTTCACTACTAAGATTTGGGATTAAGATAATGAGAGAGATGCTCAGATTCATGGAACTCATAGAATAGCAATTTGCCATTGTTACGGAGTGAGGATGGAAGGAACTCGTACATCCCTTAAGTGTAGGAATTGCTCCCATCCTCCCTCCATAACAATGGAAAATTGCTCATTTGGGCCTAATTAATAATAGTACTATAATAAGCCTAGTCAACTAATTTGAAATGTATTTATTATGCTACTTAAAAATTTGTTCTATTGTTTTGTAAAATAGAAATTCTTTTATTATAATTATTCATAAATTAAGAATATTTTGAATTGCCTTTGGCATTGTTTTATACAGAATATTAAACTTATTTTGGATCGATAGCACCGCTTGAGCAAATTTAAAGTTTTGGTTTGATTATGAAAACTTTATCTGTTATCTAGTTTTACGAGATATTAAGTGGAATTTTTAAATTGATTTATAATTGGTTAAATACAGCAGAAATAACAAATCTGAATAGATTCTTATAAAATCTTAAATTTTGGTAGACCTCTAGGAAGGCTAACTGGGAAATAATAAAGCAGTGGGTATTACATTTGCCCAAAATTTTAAAAAGCATTGGACATATTTTATTTTAAATAATTGAACAATATTTTCATTAACTCATTGTTCTTAATTTATTCTTTATTTACTATATTCTATAATTTTTTAGGGAATGAGAACCGTTGAAGAAATGAATAACAGAAACAGTAATTATCGCTCTTCCGGTTTTACCATAGGAAGTAACTCCCCTGAAAAAGATAAGGTGAAGAAAACTTATAATTACAAGTCAGTTGCTAGACAGAATCTTGTGAAAAATATAACTGAACATTCAGACTCATTGATAAAGCATATTAATAAAACGAGAGAAAGAGATTTGCTTCTTAATAAGACTCGTGAAAAGAAGCACTCACAATCTCTCTCACAATCTCTCTCACTCCCCTGCCCTCAATATCACTCTGTACTTTTTGCTGTCTCTTGTCCATCTTTTATCCTACCAGACGCTTTCCACCTGTACTTTTCACTTTCTCTTACCACCTCTTATCCCTGCCCACCTTATTCACTCTCAACCTCTCCCTCCTCTCTCCACTGATCTCACTCACTCTCTCATAATCTCTCTCTCACTCTCTCTAAAAATATCTTTCTCTCTCTCTCTCTCTCTTAACCCTTCACCTCTGCCAACTCATTCTTTCAGTCTCTCTCTCTCCTTTTTTTCCCTCACTTTTTCACACTTGTTAAATATAGTTTATAGTATACATATGTTTAAGTATTCTATTATCAGAATAATATGTCGCATGCCATACCCCGAAACCGTTGCGAAGCCACTAGCCTAGCTGGAAGGAACCAGGCATGCAATTTGTAACTTTGGTGTACCGTGTGGACTTTGGACTAAGGGTGAGGGTGTGCAAGGTGAGACCAGACCGCCCACACCCTCCAAGCCGGCTTCCGAGCACCTGAAGTGCCAACCAAAATTACCAGAACGGATCTGGCACACTTACGCGACGCCCCCAGTTAATTGTGTTTAACTAGAGTAACTACCTCCTGGTTGGTTGGTTGGTTATAAATCATCAATCATGTGTGGTTTCTGCTTTAACGGAGATTCCATTGCTCTTTTTACACCCTAATGAAAATACTGGAAAATTTGTTCAGTCGATACACGAGGTAATTCCTTTTATGATTACACTTCTTTCGGAGAAGTCCAAAAATCTTGAATAGGAAATATTTTTAACTTAAATTATCGATTAAATTAAAAGCTTAATTCCAAAGATGTGTTGAGACGGTCTTCAAATCTGTTTAATTAGAGTTTTAGAACTAACCCATGGGGAAAACCTTATGTAACCGACTAATGGGTTTCTTTAAGTATTCCAAAAAAATTTTTTTTTTGTGAACATGCATAATGTTGTATGTATTTTTTAAGTCTAATTATATTGAATAATGTTATTTGTTATTATTGCTTCATTTTTCGACATTGTTCAAATTATAAATTATTTCTTCTTCCACTTAATTAAGATATTTTATGTTGTTATTTTTCTTGAAGTTATATTTTATGATAGTTACAATAGCAGAAAAATTTGCTTAGTGGAATGAGGATCCGTCACGAAAGAAGTGTAATTGCTTGTTTGACAACGGACAGAGAGTGGGCGGTGCTTGAAAGTACATACATGCTTATGACAAGAGGCCGCCAACACCACTGTAACCTCTCTTCATTTAAAATGTCTCCCTTAGAGTCAAGTATTGGCTAAGCATAACACTTCCACCAAACTAGGACAAAACATGGGGATGTTAAGTCACATACATTAATCGCTGGCAAAAATAAAAGTACAAACGCATGACCACTATTATCAGGAATGAGGTAAAATCCACAGAAAAGTATTTACAAAAATAGAACATAGCTGCCTAAAAATTTCAAAGAAAATTAAAAGTTATCGGTGCATTTTTATCTATACTGGAATCATACTGTATAAATTTTTTAGAACAACCACCTTCTTAAGCTATTTTAAACAGTGAAACTGTAACTTTTATCTGTATTTTTTGTTAAGTGTTATTTCCCATTTCAACCACTTAGGGTCATATAGGGATGGCCTATTTACAGGTTGCCATCCCATTCTAAACATCCATGGCTCAAAACAAGCATTTATTTATCGATAAGAACTTGCCCCGGGTGGGATTTGAACCCGAACCTAACGGATCCCATGAACTACCCCGGCGTCCATAATAGATTAGTCATATTTATATAAGAAACGCCTAAAAACAACCATTAATTCATTATGTCGTGATTTTTATATTATTGATAAGTTATCTTATACTAACGTATCTAAATCTATATAAATTTCAGCGTTATTATCTATTCCGCCAAAATTTCAAAAGCTATTTAAATTATCTCAGTTATCATACAATTTTTGTAACCGATTTAAATATGGGTCATTAGAAGACTAAATTTTTATTTATNATATATACACACATTTGTTTCTGAAAGACGTATGATAAAAAGAACGGTAATATTGTTTAACAGTAAGAAGAAAAATAATTGCATTTCAATAAGTAACAGTAATTATAATATTAATAATTTTCAGTAAGAAGTTTATTTCAGTACGTAGAGAGTAAGTTGATACTAAAATTTTAAATTTCAGATTTTTGTATGGTGACGAAGAATTTGGTAATGCGGTAATATAATATTCTTAAGAAATTTCCAACATTACCTTTGCCTCGTATTTATAAAAATATTATGGTTTAGTGTGACAGCATTTAAATAACCAGCGGTAACTATTGAGCACTTTGTAAGAGGCAATCTTAAGCCGGGCATCGCATGAAAGAGATAGCCAGTGCCTATCAAGCTAGTCACATTACCCTTATCTCTACTGTGCTAGGAAGATCGGCAACGAGTTCTTTGGGGATTACGCTTATCTCCTTTCTTTCTTCGCCTGCTTAAGGACCGTGACCACCCGTTCAGGGGTGGACTGCTGTAGGTGTAGGGGGTAACTCCGGACAGCGGTGGACTGTTGTAGGGGAAGGGGTAGGATACGGAGAGTGGTGGGGACGGATCATGTTGAGGGGTGGTTAGAAATAAGTGTTGCGTTGGAATGGAATTTCTGGACGAAAATTGATTTTTTTTTTCTCCAGACGGTGGAAAGTTAATGACATGAAACCAAAAGCTGTTTCTGGGTAAATGCGATTTCCTCTTCTATGTAATGGGGAAGCGGAAGTACGGGTCTGGTACCCGTTTCCTCTCATGTACTGTTTCTTCAGTCTCTAACATCATTGTAATTTATTTCATCCTGTTCTTTTGAGCAACATCATTTACAGACTTGGGCCTCCCAACCCGCGGTTCGGTGGCCAAAGTGAAGACAATATAACATCGTAGAGGGGTGGTGATATGTCTATCTACATTCTGGTAATGATAACTATCCCGCTTTATAAAGATTTTATTTGGTTGTGGTTTTTTATCCCACGTAAATTTCTCTCGCCAATGTAGAGGGAATTGAATGAGATACCTGGCGCGTCCTGGTAGCACAATTGGCAAGTGCACCGGCCCGGATATCCAGGTTCGATTCCTAGCTTGGACAGTTAGATTTTTTATTCTATTCCCTCTCATTAATTGTTTAAAACTATCCCGCTTTAATTAGCGGAGGGGTGGTTGAAAAAGTTAATATGGAGGGTGTAGGCAAAGGGTATTTTTCACTTTTAGAATTTCTTTGTTTCATATATCTTTGACTTTTTAGAGTGGGATGTTTTTTTTATCTTTGTAACACGCATCAGATCCATACTTCTAATTACCTCTTTACTTGCACGAGCGAAATACGTGGTTCAATAGCTAGGGGTAATTGATCATTTAATAATTTAATTTTTATTTATTGTTTTGATTGTGTGTCATTAAAAACTTAGACAGTAAAAATCCGTTACATAATTTCCTTAACGTTTTAACTTTATCTCCTGGTTCGTGAATTTTTTTTTTCTGTTAAAAAGTTGGAGGCTTTGCTGAAGCTACCCTCTCCTACTATTTTAATTTGGACGAACTTCATAGTTTGCACAACATTTGCATATATTTGTTCATCCGGCTAGAGTGGAAAAAGTTTTATTCCGTCCCCAAGCCTTGGAAACTACTCACACTTAACTTATAAACTAAGATAATAAAATTTAAGAAAAAGTAAAAAAAAAGAAAAGAGAGATAAAGTGTATTAAGAAAAATCTTAATCCTAGAGTAGATAGATCCTCTCCTGAGTAATACTTGGGTGGGAATGTAGTTTTATAAAACTGAACCTTGGATTAAGTAAGTATGGTCCGAGAAATGAGCTTGTGACTGCAATAGTAGTAAAATGGAAAAACACAATTAGAAAATAGACCAGGAGATAGAAGATTGCTTCTACAGCTTGTTTTGATAATGGAGAAAAAAGTGTTGCAGACTGCCCTATCTTCCTTACTTAATAAATTAAAATAATAATTAACATTTTTCCTCGTACAAGTGCACTTTTCCTAAAAAGTAGAGTACATAAACGTTAAGTAATGACTTTTTACAACCATTATATACCATATGTTCCCCCATAAACCAACAATTTATTTTTCATAAAACTTTATTAGTAAATACATTCTACACATTTTGTGCAACTTGTAATGTGCTGGTAAATAGTAAAAATAATAGTATAAACCAACAATAAAAATGATATTAAAAATATTGTATTTGTAAAATTCGGTTGCCTGATTTTAATTTTTAACGACTCGCAGAAGGTTGGTCATACATTTGATTTGGTTTTCCCAATTTAAAAAGAGAAAATTCACTTAATCCTCCAAGAGACATTCGTAAGCATCTTTTTTTTCTTCTTTTTGTTTTTTTTTGTGAAATTTGTACAAAATATTATTCTTTTTACTCTTATTATAATCCTAAATGTGTGATCTGCTAATAATGATGTTATCAAAGATTTTTCCATTAAATATATTTCTAAATTTACCCTTTTATTATTCTTTATCAACCATTAAATCTTCAACGGTTTACAGAAAGATGTTTTTAAGTATACAATGTGGCATGGAAAATATCAAATTTTTGATGTTAAGGTATCACAATTTAAATAAATATTAGTTAAAGAAAGTAATTAACACTTATGATATGAATTAAATTATCGGACTGCAATGAATCAATA
The DNA here is from genome assembly GCA_000696205.2 of Oncopeltus fasciatus. Taxonomy (NCBI): domain Eukaryota; kingdom Metazoa; phylum Arthropoda; class Insecta; order Hemiptera; family Lygaeidae; genus Oncopeltus; species Oncopeltus fasciatus. Next base: position 95,933 of record KZ807987.1, read on the forward strand.
AATGGAAGAATATGATTTTTTTTTTTTTTTTTTTAATGAAAATAATACTTGTAATTGTTGTCTTGAAAAATGTGAAAAAGATTTAGGTATAGAATGAAGACAGATATGAAATCATGGGTAGATTGAAAAAGGAATATGTCAAACTTGTCTACGTGTTATGTAGAATAGAAGCTTCAGCTTATCTCTGAAGCGGGGAAACGAAAAACACATGGACTGAGCGTTTAACAAGAAGAGGGAAAACATAACCTTTCCAAATAATAACAATACGGGAGGATTGCAACCTATTGAAAACTATGAACAAAATTTAACTGACACTTCCTACGGGATTCCTATCTGAGTGAATACAATTAATGAAGGGGATAATGTAGAGGGTATAAATAAATATTGATATCCAGAGGATTGGATCCAGAGGAGCATATTCATGATCCTCTATTAATGTGGTTCACAGGATGTAAAGAAACAAGCGTTTAATATATGTGTCGTTCCTTCCTAAAAAAGTAAAAAAAAAATAGGAAATAAAAATTAAGAAAAATAGCTTTTAGACGATTTTATGTAAAATGACATAATTTAATATACTCTTTTGATCCAATACAAAATTTTACTTAAACAAGGATGTTTCAAAATGTGTAGAAAGATGTCATTTCAATGCTGTTAATTGTGTCTTTTTTTTTAAATTTATTTGAAATATACGAAATCTTTATTTTAAATGAAGGCAGCTATCCATCTCAAAACTAATATAGTTCTCAAATTAAATTTTTCTTTATGCTTGAATACTTTCTTAAATGCATCTTTGAGTTGTTTTTGTTTTATTCCTAATAATAATTCCGTTTTTGTTAGTATGATTCTTAATATACCGACAAGTCTGAACTCTGTATTAGTCATAAGATTCCATAAAACCAGTATACAAATTCAAAAAGTCTCTTTTCACACATATCCCCCCTTGGAATTAATCTATAATTATGGGGAGAAAATGAGAAGAATAAAATTTGAACTAACTCAATTTAAAATGAAAATTCTATTTTTATTGAAAGGGCCGGTATGAAACAAGGCAGAGGCTGGGTATTGATTTCAATCAACTATACATATAACATGAAGATAATTTGTGTCTATTTTGCCTTTTAATTTTATTAAAACTTCTTTACTTTATTTGTAGGATTCAACCTCTGTCTGTATTCAGTCATGCCGCACTTCCCGAGATATTTATATATACTATTTGAGTTCTACCCCGTTACAAGCACAGCCAAGATACATTTTATGGAATCAATGTTTCTTTAAGGCTTTTTAGTCCCTGATTCTCCGTTTAAATAAATGATAATAGTAATGCATGTTATTTACAGGAATTTATTAAGTTTAATTAATAATTTTGGAATTGGAGAACGGCTAGTCAGGCCGTGATTAGAAAAATAAAATACTCCAAAATTGTTGGGTAATTATTTTATTATTTCGGACGTTTCGATTTAACTTGTAAGTCGTCATCAGGCGATAGTGATGTCTGGAGAGATCTGAGCGCAGTAAACTAAACTAAAAGCAAGTTTGATAACTAACCCGTTCAAAAGTTCTGATAATACTTTCAGTTTTAGATGGATGTCCTATTTCTGATCAAATAATTCAGCATTACAATCAATAAATATAGTTATTGGAGTTTTTAAGTAATCTAATGAAGTATTGAGTTTACTGGGTTTTTTCTATCATTATTTGAGAGTACATTCCAAGATACAAACTGTATAGGATGCAATTATTGAATAAAGTTCTTATAATAAAAAAAACAAAACCAAAAAAACACTTCTTTCTTTCTACTCCCAAATAGGCAATTTAGCTAATTGTTAATGAGATTATTTAAAAAAATATGTCTATATTAAATGTTATATGCCGTTCTAATATATATGTATAAAAAAGGCATTTTTTTGAAAATGATCCTTTTGAAGCTAAGTACCATTATAAGTTGCATGTAAATGGAATTTAAATTCAAAAGAGTAAGAATGAAGCTTATAACTTTTTTTCAAAATAGTGTCAGGTTTAAGGTTAATTGCTACTTTAAATGGTGCAATTTTATTCATTCACATTCATATAATGTTATTGATTTCATCTAATAATCGTCTAATTTAATAATTACCTCTGATAATAGTCTATTGAAATTAGAGGTTTCTAGAAAACACCATTCTCATGTCTAATTTCAATAATAATGGTATGCAATGCAGTCTCCAAAAATTATTAATTTGTATTTAAAATTGGATGGGTGGGAAAAGATACCTTCAGGAAGAACAAAATTTATAATGGTAATATTGTCGTTGTTATTCGAGTTCTTCAAATGTAATGTAAAATGTAATTTTCTAATGTTTATGTACGCATTTAAAATTCAGCTACGACGAGTGTGCACTTCTACCAGTATATCTTTCCGTCCAGTCTAGAACAAAAATTTTACAGACTATGTTCCCAGGAGGTCACATTTGGTAGAGTGTGGCCCAGGATGGCCTATCTTCGGTTGAGTCGACGCGGAGGGTTGTAGGGGTTGGAGTTGGAAGACATGGTCTGTACTAGTGGGTTAGGATAGTATGGCAGTTTACTGTGGAGCAAACATTAATGGACTTTACTTTTACATTTCTAAGATCAAAGTGTAGAAGCATTCCATTTTTAATGGAACATTGGAAATCTGCTAGCCAGCTACTGAATTTGTGTTTATAATTCGAATACTCTTAAATTGTAGCTCCCAGAGAGTTTCATTCGAATTTTGGAATTCAACCTGAACTTTTATTCGTACCAAACTTGAATCAACTTCAAAAATCTTTATTTTTCATAAAATACCGGGAGTTGGCACCCTGAAGCGATTTATAAAAATTTCTAATAGTTCTTCTCCGTAGCGTTGACAGTTTTTAGAATAATGAGACTAAATTAGGTATTTAAGCTTCTAATATAAATTTTAGAGGTCTCTTGCATATTCTTCAGGCATGCACTAATCGTAATTCGTACTATTTACTTGCACCAGCCCTCGCGTTTTCTTCTTTTGCTCCAGGCGAGTGAAGGGAATTCCTCTAGAGCTCCTTTGACTTATTGTAAGACTATGTTAGAATTATATATATATGAACGAGAGGACGAGAATCAACATCGGAACTAATAACTCAGGGAGGGGCGGTTAAAAGGGTGGGGGGTGCGTATGTGCAGGGGGTAAAACAGTAAAATACAGGAGCCATGAATTACCCCTCCTCCCTTTCTCCCACCCCCCCGTTAATGTCTGCTCACCCCCAGCTCAGCTTCACCCCTTAGGTCTCTTTCTGTAAAATGAAATGGTCATTTTTTCGATAATCAATAATATACTGGCAACAATATACTGAGAATGACACAAAAGCTGGATACATAAAGTAGGCTATATATTTTTAAAACATAAATCTAAATGAGTAAAAGAGAGAAAACCATTCATTGTGTTGTACGCAGAGCCTGCTAAAATATATAGAAGGACAAAGCTTTTACTGAATATATAAACCAAATATACAACAAAGAAAACGCAATAATAAGCCAGAAGTACCACTGCTTTAATCGAAAATCAGAATTAAACAAAAAAACCCTAAATTTTGTACAAAGCCCCTATAAAACCATTTTATGAATTTGCTCCCAGCTTTGAGCTTTACTAAAATTATTTTAAAAAATTTAAAAATTAATTTAAAAAAAAATCAACTAGCCCGTATTTTATCTAAAATAGTTAACAAAAATTCGCCATTACGTGTGAAAACATATTCATATATGCACTGCAAACTGAACATGGTTTTAAAAATAGAAAGTTTAAGAAAAATACACATTCCAAAGGCATTATCAAAGAAATGAGAATTGGAAACAAAATTAATGGATGAATGAAGCCACTAAACACTTGTTATTTACCAAATCACAATTTAAACGACATTCACCAGTGTAACACCTGTTTTCGAGAGGATTAAGATAAATCAGCATATTCTACTTTCTTCTCAAAAATTTGCTACTTCCTGCGGTTATCAATATGTCTCCCATTATTATATTTTAAAGTAATATGTGATAAACTAGGCCTCTCTTTGTAATTATAAGACTAACAATACTATCTTATAGCTGGTATATTTTAAGTAACTGTAAAGCCACTCGCATCTCAGTAAATAAAATAAAATTTAAATAAATGGAGAGGATTATAAGGAATTCGGTCTTGGTAAAAAACTTTACCGTCAACAATGGTAAACAAATTTACCTCAAAATTAAAATTTCACTATTTCTCTATCTCATCTTTGAAGAACTTGTACATTCTAGAAACTTTTATTTCTGAAACCTTGTTAGCACATAAATTCGTAAAAATATCGTAAAATAAACTAGTCTCAATTATTATTGCAATATCCAAAATATATGTTTAAAGTTTAAAGTGATTAATTCATAAAGTTTTATCTTATAAACTAAATATTTCTCATTGCTTACATATTTTTTGCCATGTTAAGATAAGATAAAACTCTCAATTACCAAGTTTTCAGCTTCCATGCTAGTAAGAATACATACTCTTATGTATGCTTCTAAGATGTCATAGGTCTCCAGTGTAAGATGCATAAGATTAACTTAACATAGATTAATTACTAATAAAAAATAAGAAACAGTAGTTTATTTATTAGCTTATTTAGAGAAAAAAATTAGGGTTCTCTATTTGAATCTCTCTATCTTTCTCTACCTCTTATACACTCTCTACTGTATATTTGCAATTGATACATTGTTTCTCTGGAGTAATTAATTCATATTTAGTTTTCATTCCCTTTCCATGTGACTTTCGGTACTATATTAATGGGAAAACATTTCCTAACCCAATGATTATCTAATATTTGACATAATTGCGAAATGTATTTGATGTTAAGCTTTCTTTCGGAAGGATTTGCTTTAGAAATATATCCCAAATTTTGAATATTAGTTGAAACGAATATTTTCTTTCAAAATACTCTGTTTATTTAAATTCGAATCAAATCGACAAGACCAGTGAAGGATAGTTGATGAGGCCAAGAACTGTAGAGCCAAAGAATCAGAATAAATTACGTAGTTTTGCTCCTTTATTTATTTTGCATTTTAAAATGAGCTGCAATATTAAATCAAATGATACAGCTACCAAACAGGGCTGTTTCAACCGTTTACATCTAAGTGAGGAAGTGAAAGAAAAGACAATTTAGCATGAAGCTAAGCCTTGGTATTCTACTAGTTTAAAATAATATATTAATAATTAATGTACTGCGAAGAATAGGAAAATTCCACAAAAAACAAAACATATAGCACGCATTATTCGAACACAAATGCAATACAAATACTAATTCCGTAAAGCACTTCTGTAATAATTATAACTTATTTGAATTGCTAATACATTTCATATAGGTGTCATTTTGAAGCTTTTTTAAAATTTAAATTTTTTGGCATAAGTAATTGCTGTTTATTAGTTATTAGTATGCTGAAATTTCATTTCTTAATATGCCCAATATTATGGCTAAAATGAAGATCGGTTCGATGGACTAGTTCGATCATTAGCTATTTTTAGTTCATTAGGATAGAGAAAATTTTTGGATTCAATTTTATTATGGTGAAAACTGTTTGGATGTCATATTATTAAAAAAGTAGGGAATAGGAAACATTACTTTTTTACTTGGTTTAACTAGAAATACATAGAAATTTAAAACATTTATTGGAAGATTCATCGTAATCGATCGTGCAGTTCTTGTTTTACATTCTCTAGGAAAAATGCTCTTGAGATATTGCATGGCCAAAATACACTTCAACCAATATTCTAGGCAGCACCATACCAACCCCCAAAATTACATCTTGATCCATTGGGTCACAATTTTTGTCAAATTCACACTAACACAAGCACGCGGAGGCCTATTTCCAAAAGTGAATTTTTTGGATTCTGCTGGCCGCAAACACAATGAATCACAAATCTATGTAGATTTTCTTGAATAATCACTCTACTTTCTGTGTCTCGACTATAATATTCCTTTGGTCCAAGATCCCATCTCCAACCGCTTCAAGCTCTTCCACAGAAAACTCCAATTTCATCCCAATCCATATCCCCAATCCCTGTCGTCGGACGTTCAAAGCTTACAATCCTCCCTGGCGACTGAAACAGAGACGAGGGTAATAAATAAATTACTCATTTATTTTATTGGCATTTCTATTTTTTTTCTCTATTTTATATTTCTCTATGCCATCAAATTACAAGATGTTAATAACAGAATTTAATACATTTATTAATTAAAAAAAAAAAAAACTTTCTGTGTCTTGGGCATAGGGGCAAGAAGGTAAAGAGGATTTGACGTTAGCATTGCCTGAACTTGTGCTGAAGCTCTCAAAGGTAAATACTAGTATTCTATGCAAGTAAGTATGTACTTGGCAGTCTTAATGACGAAGTAGGCAGCATCACTCTTAGCAGCGGTCCTCTGCAAGGCCGAAGAAGTATGGAGAGCTCTGAAGTTGGCAAACTTTGTCCCTGAGATCACTTTCCAAATTTTTTTTCGCTGAAGGTTTGGTAGTCTTTTTTTCTCGTTACCCCTCCAAGCCCAAATTTCCCCGGGGTGTAGTGAAACCTACCTCAAGTTGTGGCCCTTATATTTTTTTATTATATATTTTCTTGTCTTCACCAAAGTGTTAAATGGCATTTAAATTTTAATTACTGTGGCTACGAAGGTGTTTTTTTTTTTTTTTTTTAA
>KZ807987.1:103634-116814 GCA_000696205.2 Oncopeltus fasciatus
AGAAGATGGACAATGTCCGAAAGCGCTCGCCAACAGAAGATGGTTTGCAGAAACCAATGAAGACGGATTACAGAAGGTATGATAGTTCTATATTCATTGGTAGTCATAATAACCCTTTAGATTATTGTTAATTGCCCAAGGAATGAAACAACAAAAAATTACATTTGCTCCTAATGAGTTTTAAGATATACTAGTACAAAATATAGAGAATTTAATTTACTCTTAACGTGTTTTACTACACAATCGATAAGCCGCCACTCACATGTGTTACAATTAAAAAAAAAAATGTTCTATTGTAAATATCCTTTCATTAAAATGATTTATTGATGTATATTGCATTTTTATGACGTCAGAATATAAAGACGTAATAGTCTTTTAGCTTTCATTATTTTAGAATCTTCCTATACATTCCTAAATTTTCCTGCTGCATTTTAAAAATCAGCCAGATACTTCAGATAGTATAAGTGCTTCTACAGTTCGGACATGGCAAAAGAGCAGCCAGAATACTTGAGCAGTCAGTGTTCAAGTGTTGTTACATATGAGTCTGTATGACTATCTATTCTGTCAACACCGATCGACACTAATTTCCTTCTCCATTACAAAATCATCCTTTTACAGGACACCTTAATTACAATCTACTCTCCATATTTTACGTAATTTCCTCTCCCCACAATCTACAGTTCGGACATGGCAAAAGAGCAGTCAGAATACTTGAGCAGTCAGTGTTCAAGTGTTGTTACATATGAGTCTGTATGACTATCTATTCTGTCAACACCGATCGACACTAATTTCCTTCTCCATTACAAAATCATCCTTTTACAGGACACCTTAATTACAATCTACTCTCCATATTTTACGTAATTTCCTCTCCCCACAATCTACAGTTCGGACATGGCAAAAGAGCAGTCAGAATACTTGAGCAGTCAGTGTTCAAGTGTTGTTACATATGAGTCTGTATGACTATCTATTCTGTCAACACCGATCGACACTAATTTCCTTCTCCATTACAAAATCATCCTTTTACAGGACACCTTAATTACAATCTACTCTCCATATTTTACGTAATTTCCTCTCCCCACAATCTACAGTTCGGACATGGCAAAAGAGCAGTCAGAATACTTGAGCAGTCAGTGTTCAAGTGTTGTTACATATGAGTCTGTATGACTATCTATTCTGTCAACACCGATCGACACTAATTTCCTTCTCCATTACAAAATCATCCTTTTACAGGACACCTTAATTACAATCTACTCTCCATATTTTACGTAATTTCCTCTCCCCACAATCTACAGTTCGGACATGGCAAAAGAGCAGTCAGAATACTTGAGCAGTCAGTGTTCAAGTGTTGTTACATATGAGTCTGTATGACTATCTATTCTGTCAACACCGATCGACACTAATTTCCTTCTCCATTACAAAATCATCCTTTTACAGGACACCTTAATTACAATCTACTCTCCATATTTTACGTAATTTCCTCTCCCCACAATCTACANTATAATTTAAAAAAAAATAGTATTCCACTGAAGAGTTTTTGACCTTAGAGATTTTTTTTTGTTGGGTTCGGTCAAGGTTGATCCAAAAAATACAATTTAAAAGATGTGTCTTTAAAAAAAATTATCTACCAACATTTTGACTTACATTGTAAGCCATCTTTTAGGGCTATCATGAAATCGAGAAGGGACATCGTGTAACCATGAACATGTGATCCAGGTTACACGACGTCCTTTCTCACCTTCATCATGATAGCCATAAAGATGGCTTAACAGTTTAAGCCTAAACGTCAGCAGATAATTAAAAAATTAAAAAATCTACTCATAATATATATATATTGACATGTGAATTTCCGAATTCCAATGATTCTCCCTCAAAACTGACCTTCTTCCATGTTTTCCAATCTAGGAGAACAGAGTTGGTTACTCTCTCTAACAAATTTGAATCTTGATCTCAGAATTCTCAACACCTCAAAGCACCCCCTTATCTCTTCATTTCCATTATTAATAAATTCTTAATAAAGACTATTCTAATATTTACGCGGATGAATTCAAGAAATACCTCGCCATTCCTGTTAAATTTCCCAAGTTTATCTACTCCATCCAAGCTACCCTAGATAATATGCTTTCGGGCAGATAACATACATTTTATTTGTTCTAAGCTGAGGATATAGACTATTCTCTATAAACTGTAAATTTGACAGCTTTTGCATGCATTCTTCTTTATCCTTTCTTCCTCAGAAGATCCGTAAGTGGCTCCTATCTTATTTTACCGAATGCATTGTCTTCCGATGTGCTGCATTGAGTGGTTTAATAAGTGAAAACAATGAAATGATTAATGAATTGTTTCACAAGATTTATTTTGAGCCTCCAGTCATTCATACGTATTTTGTGGTACTATTCCATGTTACATTGACCATAGAAATGATTCCGGTGTCAATATTTTAGTCATTTTTCTTCAACAAGCTATTCAATCCTAGAATCCTACTTACACGTCTTTCAGAAATTTAGTTATCGCGAGCTTTTGTAACTGGAAAGCACAATAAATTCTACTCATATCACGTAGTTAATTTTTGTTTTATTCGAATGGTTAATTTTTTAATTTACAAATTTCAGTCATCAATAATGTATTTTAGTGTGAAAACTAAATAATACTTTCTTTTAAAAATTATTTAACTATGTACGTACTGTTACTTTTACTCCATAAAAGTTTTCGAGAGACTATAGCTTCATGTATATAGTACGACTTTTTTTTGTAAAACTTTTTTGTTCATTAAATATTTGTATTCTTCATATCTTGATACATTTTGAGTTGCATCTAATACTTACTGTTATGGGCTACGGGTGGTCAATAATGTAAAAGAACAGATATAAATATAAGTCAATTTATTATGACAAAGAATCAAATCTACTTATTACAATATAACCTTAGAATCTACTGCCCTTACTTACTAACACATAAATAAATATAAATAGAAAATTACTAACGGTTAAAAAATAATTAATTTGTACAAATCAATTAAATATACTTATGTACTAAGAGGCCTGAAGATAACTTGTAAATCACTGTCAGTTATCACTGTTCCAAGACTCCCCCCAGCCCACAGAACACGCGATCTGCCACGGGAACTACCACAGATGAAGACTGACTTTCATTGGCTCGGGGAGTCGCTGGCGAGCTGCTTTTAAAGATTCGTGGAAGTGGTTAGAAGGTAGTACGAGGAGCCGGAATATCTCAAATTCCCAGTAAGCCGACTTCTCTCCCCAAGACACAGGAAGCAGCTGTTATCCTTCGATTGCCCCTCTTCCTGTGCAGGCCTGTCCCACACGCCACCAACTTCCCTAGTCCTTTACATTACTTTAAACAAAGTTCAGACTTTGTGTAATTGGAGAATTATTTAGCTAAAGAAGATAAGGAAGTTTATTCCAACTCGTTTTCTTCCGCAGGAGACACGAGTTAAACTCTTGAACATTATTTCTGTGAAAGGCAGGATCCTAATCCTTTGCCAAATTCTGAATTGTTTCCTTTATCAACTATAATATCACTATCAGACAGACCTAATAATTAATTCATTTCAACAAAATATTCATTTCACATATTAAAAGCGTCGTTTTCATCGATCCTACTAGAGATATTACATGTACTATCTAGTTTTCAAAAAATCTCGAATTTTAGGAATCTGCAGGAAATCCAGGTCCTGGCTGGATCAAATCTCTGGCCTTAAAAAATAAGGGTGCAATCAAGATGTCACATCTAGTATTCGATTTACGGGTGTAGAAATCATTAAATATTCTGAAATATTTTATTTTTAATTCTGTAACAAAAGTTATAAAAATATTTTAATTGAAATTTATTTTTGAATTGAATTAATATATTTGCAAATTGCATGGAAACCAATCGGTGATGCACTTAATTGAAAGGTTGGGTGTATTATAATTTTTATTCTTAAATCAACTAAGTATTCATTCCCATTTTAGCTATTTATTCTTCTTGAGTGTTCCAGTCCAATTCAACTTTTGCCAAGTGTTGTAATATGAAAGGGCGTTAACGTTAATGCAATAGTAACAGCCAAGAAATGACTTATTTTAAGGATTTCTTTGGTAAACTTGAATACTTGCGAAGTCATTACGAGTTAGCATCACTCTGGAAACTTATTTCTGCACCCCACTTGGCACGTGACGTATAGTTCGAGCGTGATAAGCAAGTTGCGTCGACTTCACCCTCTCTCCCCTCGACAACCCCCCAGCTTCGAGTTTGAATCGACCGGAGCGCGCGGGGGGTCTGAGAATTTTCATTGTTTGCCGCTAGATGCCACTGTAGCTCCCAGTTCACCTACAAGAGCTTCTAATCGCCAAAAAAACTAGATTTATAAATATAATAAAATAACACGTTACCTGTATTGAGTTGTTAAGAGATAATGAACTTATTTGTAAAAAAAAAAATCGTTTAAGTTTAAGTCATGAAAACATTAAAATGGAATTTAAATTAATTTCTTACTTAATTAATGTTTTCTCATTCTTATATTTTAAGATTATTATTATTGTTCACGTAGGCTTCCACAGTCATCAGATGTATGTAAAGTTTTTTCCAGGTTGGACCGTGTAAAGTTTTTGATGGTTGCCGAGCTTTCGCACATTCTGTGATGGCTTCTTCAGGGCTGAATAGAGAATGAGAGCTGTCTTCAAATCCAGGGGTATTTATACCCGACGCTGTCCGGTCCTTGGGCGAAGCCTGCCTTCCCATTGGTATCCATCCTCTCTGTTGATATTCCTCGGATTTTTCGCTATTTTGATGGCTTCTCTGATGGTCCGTCGATAGTAGTTGTTTTCCCGGGCCAGTATTGAAGCGTCTTCGAATTTGATGTGGTGGCTGGTGTTGGCGAAATGTTCTGCTAGAGCTGACTTATCTGTACGTCCGTGTTTGATGTCTGCAATGTGTTCTTTTAGGCGTGTGTCGATCGTCCTTCCAGTCTCACCGATGTAAGTAGTTCCGCAGGAGCAGGGAATCTTGTATATTCCTGGAGTCCGAAGTCCAAACTTATCCTTAGGTTTCGGAAGGATGTCGGTTATTTTTCTGTCGGTGCTGAACGTGTTTTTTACGTATTATTATTGTTTAAAAACTATTTATTTTAAACAACTGAGAGAGTTATAGACGGCCCGTAAAATAATTGAATATATTGAAGAGAGGATTGCCGGGAATTCGGTCAGAGTAGTTGGAGAACTAAAGCTAATTTGTAACCAAAAAAGTTTTTATTTTCGCCCTTTAGGTTTATAACTCTAATTTTAAATCAGTTTCTAATTAAAATGTTTAGAATTAGTATGTAAATAATAGTGTAAAACTTAGTTTCTCATTCTAATTTTAAAATTGAGAGAATCCTTGCTTTGGACAATTTCTTCTCTACCATCATTTATCTCAACATAATTTATTTTTTCATTGCCTTCATTTAAAGAAAATTAATTAATTAGAAAAGATTAAAATCTGTACAGGCATACTCTATATAGTTAAAAAAATGTCAGTTATTTACACTTGGAGAATTTGTGGCTAACATGATGACTTTTTAAATTTCTCTTGGATGTCAGCTGATGTCTACTCTTAAGAAGAGTACCGTCCTGAACTCCTCCACGAGGAAGAACGTTTTCAGGATTGTATTACAAATGAAGGGATTTTGGGTGACTAGGAAGCTTAGTTTGGAACATTTAAAGTTGAATATTGATGAGATCATTTAATTAAGGGGCATTAATGTTATTATGTACGGTAGTACGATTGTAGTACGAAAGATTTTGTGTTTTGAAAAGTTTGTATTCTAAGGATATTGGAAAGTTTGGCAGTGGTATACAGTTACATACCGTGCGATTGGTCCTAAAATTGTTTGGTATGTAGTTATTTTGTTTTCTGTTCAGTTTTGAGCAGTGGTTTAAATGGGAAAAGTAGTGCTTCTTAATGTTTGTAGAGGTTCAAACATTTAAGTTCGTCTCTAAGTGTTAATTTAGTCCAAATGGAATCCAAAATATCTGAATCTGAGATGGAGATAAAATTACATTGAAATATTTAAGTTTTAAGTAAAAATGGAGAGTTTTTGACCGTAAAGATTATTAGTAGATGTTTTTTTGTTGGGGTTCGGTCAAGGTAGATGCAAAAAACACAATTTGTAAAATGTGCATTTTTTATTAGCCAACGTTTCGGCTCATGAATATGGGATCCAGTTGATACGACCTCCCCTCTCGCCTTTATACCCCTGAAGGTTGCTTACAAAGTAAGCCGAAACGTTGGGTGATAATTAAAATATACAAATTTTTAAAAATTGTATTTTTTTGAATCTACCTTGACCGATCCCCAACAAAAAATAATCTTCTGTTAGAGTTTTACTTCTTTCTTAAGCAAAGTAAATTTTACATGGGTGGATTTATATTTATATATACATTAGTAAGTTCACTTTTTTTCTTAATGATTTTATTCCCGTTGCTTTCATATTATTAGCGAGACATGAGGCAGTGATATTGAATGAACCATTGGGGGTGTTTAGGTTCGCACTATATATGCAGTCGACTGAACAGGTCACCTGTGATGAAACCAGAACCGGATTGCACTCCCCCCCCCCACCCTTCATCAATCCACTCTCACCCCTTCCACTCCCTCCACCCCCAAAACGCCGAACCCATTCCAATTATAGAAAGTGAATCGGGTATTAAGTTCGTTCATGTTCAAGGGAACACATGCGTTTCGCGGTTCATCTTACCAAACGCAGAAATAGCCTGCCAATTTCAGTAATGTTCAATGACCAAAGGGACATCTAATAACAGAGTAGCAAGTAATGTACATAACAAATCTTGCTACAGTCAAATTATTTTTCATATAGATTTAATTTTTATTACGACTATTTCCAATATTTACGTACGGTGATACTACAAAAAATCAATGAAAATTTATGAGTTAACTTTATAAATTTTTTTTATGGTTTTTAATCCCACGTAAATTTTAATAATTTTTAGTGCAAGGGAACAGAATAAAAAATCTAATTGTCCCAGCCATGACTCGAACCTGGATCTCCTGCTATCCGGGCCGGTGCGTTTTCCACTAGTGCGGGGAATTTAATAACTTACCAGACTTGTCTCTGTAGCGTAAATGGAAAACGCGCCGGCCCGGATAGAAGGAGATCCAGGTTCGAGTCGTGGCTGGAACAGTTAGATTTTTTATTCAGTTCCCTTGCACTAAAAGTTATGCAGTTTAACTTTCGAAATGCTTGAGAAGAAACATTGGGTAGGGCATTCCTCGTTTTCAACTTTCCAAATACTTATTAATTGTAAATTTAACGTTTACGATTTGTGTGTGAAAACCAATGTTAATTGTTTCTTCCAATTTAATCAAATGGTTTTTAAATCCAACCTAAAACATGTCTGTATGTGTTGCGTGTGTGTGTGTGTGTGTGCGTGTGTGTGTGCGTGTGCGTGTGTGTGTGTGTGTGTGTGTGTGTGTGTGTGTGTGTGTGTGTGTGTGTGTGTGTGTGTGTGTGTGTGTGTGTGTGTGTGTGTGTGTGTGTGTGTGTGTGTGTGTGTGTGTGTGTGTGTGTGTGTGTGTGTGTGTGTGTGTGTGTGTGTGTGTGTGTGTGTGTGTGTGTGTGTGTGTGTGTGTGTGTGTGTGTGTGTGTGTGTGTGTGTGTGTGTGTGTGTGTGTGTGTGTGTGTGTGTGTGTGTGTGTGTGTGTGTGTGTGTGTGTGTGTGTGTGTGTGTGTGTGTGTGTGTGTGTGTGTGTGTGTGTGTGTGTGTGTGTGTGTGTGTGTGTGTGTGTGTGTGTGTGTGTGTGTGTGTGTGTGTGTGTGTGTGTGTGTGTGTGTGTGTGTGTGTGTGTGTGTGTGTGTGTGTGTGTGTGTGTGTGTGTGTGTGTGTGTGTGTGTGTGTGTGTGTGTGTGTGTGTGTGTGTGTGTGTGTGTGTGTGTGTGTGTGTGTGTGTGTGTGTGTGTGTGTGTGTGTGTGTGTGTGTGTGTGTGTGTGTGTGTGTGTGTGTGTGTGTGTGTGTGTGTGTGTGTGTGTGTGTGTGTGTGTGTGTGTGTGTGTGTGTGTGTGTGTGTGTGTGTGTGTGTGTGTGTGTGTGTGTGTGTGTGTGTGTGTGTGTGTGTGTGTGTGTGTGTGTGTGTGTGTGTGTGTGTGTGTGTGTGTGTGTGTGTGTGTGTGTGTGTGTGTGTGTGTGTGTGTGTGTGTGTGTGTGTGTGTGTGTGTGTGTGTGTGTGTGTGTGTGTGTGTGTGTGTGTGTGTGTGTGTGTGTGTGTGTGTGTGTGTGTGTGTGTGTGTGTGTGTGTGTGTGTGTGTGTGTGTGTGTGTGTGTGTGTGTGTGTGTGTGTGTGTGTGTGTGTGTGTGTGTGTGTGTGTGTGTGTGTGTGTGTGTGTGTGTGTGTGTGTGTGTGTGTGTGTGTGTGTGTGTGTGTGTGTGTGTGTGTGTGTGTGTGTGTGTGTGTGTGTGTGTGTGTGTGTGTGTGTGTGTGTGTGTGTGTGTGTGTGTGTGTGTGTGTGTGTGTGTGTGTGTGTGTGTGTGTGTGTGTGTGTGTGTGTGTGTGTGTGTGTGTGTGTGTGTGTGTGTGTGTGTGTGTGTGTGTGTGTGTGTGTGTGTGNTTATTAATAATTAAATTCTACAAATTTTTGCATCTTTTAATGTGCAGATTAATAGTAGTTATATATATTTTTAGATCAATCTGTTTATTAAGTATATTATTTACAATATCATAAATTACCTTAAGGTAAATATATAGCAACGTAATACATTTGTTCAAATTGATTTCCCTCGGTTGAGAGAATCTTTACTAATTTCACTGACATTTTCTAAATGCGATAGTCTAGAACCTTTGTGATAGTACTATTTTGGTCGCTACGGATCAATAATATTTAAGAAAAAGATAAATTGAAGTTAATTTCTGAAAAAATAAGTATACCAACTAATTACAGATAACAATCAAACCTATTGCCCTTACTAATTAAAAAATAAATAATTATAAAATATAAATTACTTAAAGCTAATTAACAGATGTGTACAAATAAATTAAATGTGCCTATTTACAAAAAGGCCTCGAAGTAACTTGTTATATTGTCTGCACCTACTATTTTCTGTCACTTAACACTTCACTATTACCGGCAATGCAAAGGCCACGGACTAGCCCGACGCTCGGATACGTGATCTGACACGAACTAACACTGATCCGAGGGCCTTTGGCGAGCAGCTAACTACTAATATGAATAACTGCATGGAAGGGCCTGGATGAATCTAAGAGCTTTTTCTGGATCAATGTGATTTCTTCTTAAGTATAAGGAAGCAGGTGGCCTCTTTCTATTGAACCCTTCCCTTACAGGTCTGGTCCACCCCAGTCTTTATAAATAACTATTACTTCAGTTTCTAAAAGGTATACAATTGTAGGGGTTTGTTCCTGAAGCCTTTTTACTGGAAAAAAAAGTTTACAATAATTACAATTTTCGTCAATCAACTTTACCTATTTTCGTATTGTCTTGTTTTGTATTTGATTTGATTTTTCCAAATTTTTATATGCCAATAATTTTAGAAATATATCTATTATTTTTGTCATTTATTTATTTTTTTTCCTGATAGGTCATAAATATAATGTTATGTGCATGATATTACATAAATTATGATTCGCATTTGATACTGGCTTAAGTAGTATTCTATAAATTATTGTATATTCATACTAGTTACTATCTCATTATTGAGATATTGACACAGCCTATTGAGCAAGACCTGACACATTCGCGTTCGAAAATAATTATTTTTATTGATCAGTATTATAATATATAGTATTGTTATATAAACTGGTTAGTAGAAAAAAAGAGTTATCTCAAAGGACTGGACTCTACTGACTGTTTATTTTTATAATTTTTTTGAGTTATTAAGTATTAAATCTACCTTTTTCATTTCTGTAACAAAATAAATTTATAAATAAATTAATGAAATTTACGCGAATTCTTACAGATAAATTTCTTATATCTCTTGAGGATATCGAAGAGAAATTTTTTTTGATATCGAAAAAAAATCAATTTTTGATCATTAAGGATTAATTTAAACTGGACCTATACGATTTTTTCTAAGGCAATTTAATATTTATTGCTTTTTATTAATCAATATATATATATTTTACCTCAAATTAATAATAATCGTTTTCAGTAATTTTGATTTTTTTTTCTTGAAAATGATTCCATTTTATTATTAACAAACGTAGTCGACTGTTAAAAAATAAAAGTTTAATGTAGTTTAAATTTTTATAAGCTGTAATGGATTTTTCTCAAGATAGCTAGTTATAAGTTTTCCTCAGTGCAAAAGTTTCTCTCTCATGTACGCATTTACGCCAGCGATTTTAAGTACATAAGTATTAAATTTTAAGAGATTTACATTTTTGGCTTCTCTCTTGTAAAATTATTGCAAATTAATCTACACACACACCCACACATATTGTAAATAAGAATAGGTGGGAGAAATATTTTAAATTATCGGGTAGAGTTTTCGGAGAGAGTCTCCTTCTTCACTCCTCACTGACGAAGGGCAAGAAATCTCACCGAAAATTTCACTCATTGTAATTCTTTTTGTTTGTGTGTTCACTACACTCTTTCTTCACCTGTTCTTATTTACTATATATATATATATATATATATATATATATATATATATATATATATNATATTGGGCTCAATATGCCTTCTTAATAAGCCAGTCCAAGTTCAAATACTTGATGTCTGGGTAGTCATGAAAATGTGAACTTAAGGACAAGACGTCCTCTCTCATCTTCATGATAGCCCTGAAGATGGCTTACAATGTAAGCCGAAACGTTGGAAGATAATCCTTTATTAAAAAAAAAATACATTCTTTAAATTTGTGTTTTTGGGATCTACCTTGACCGAACCCCAACTAAAATCATCTAAGAATAATATCTACGGTCAAAAAAACTCTCCTTTTGTATATTATCAATCGTCTTATCCTTTAGATCAAAAGCTCACATTAACCTAATATGACATGTCTCTTTTTCAATATATATATATAAAGTAGTCATAGATCCGTCATGAATAGCCTTTTCTACTTCGGATATCTTCTACAAGTGAACTACTTATTCAGACGAATATTTTCTTTACAACTAAATTTGAGAAAGTAATTCCCTCCAGTGATGGACTGAACCCGCTATCCTGATCAATCTTACCACCCGAGTTTGCAATAGTTCGCAGCGCAATCGCGGCTTCAGATAATGCACCGGGTTCGATCCCCGGCCGAAGTGTTTATTTCTTCGTCTGCACTGTTTTCATAAATATTGTGTGATATTCCCGAGGGCCTAAGTGTATGCGAGTGAGATTGACAATCCATAGCTATTTCAATTGGCCGAATCTCTTTAAAATAATGGGCGTTACTAAAACTCGTACGCACTGGGCTTCTTCCAACTTTTTAAATCATTCACCGTTTTTTTATATATGATTATTGCTATAACTAGTAAGTCCCCTTACATCTCACTCCGTTGATATGTGACATAATGCCTCAACCGACTCCTTTGGGAGTGGGACATACCGTTCGTCCAGGCCTGTCGCACACATGCCTTTATAATAAGTAAGCCTTTGGTATATTAATTATGGGGTGGACACAGTTAACAGGTGCTGGTGGTGGGGGGAGGACAATGTCGAGGAGGGGGTGGGGGGCGCATGGGCGGGGGAGAGCTTCAGTCCTCTGAGAGCCTTCGGCGGGCCCACTTCGCGGCCACTCTCTCACTGGACTTCGCGCGTCTCCAACCACCAGCTCCACTTTCCTACCATATACACTAGCAGGTAGTTCAAGTCCTCCTCCTGTCTTTTTCGGCAAACAAACCGTCTTCACAACATTTCGAAGACTTCCAAAAATTTTTTTCCGTTTTTAGAATAGGCGTGATTCCTTCTCTTTAAAAAAAAAAAAAAATAAGCTATAAAAATATTAATTAGCTTTCCCACGCGTCCTTTTTATCCATATGTGATTAAACACTTCCTATATGATCTTCACTAAATAGTCCAAAGACTTCACCATGTTACTGCTATTCTGGATTATTATCAACTTGCTGACACCATCATTATCACAAGGTAAGTTCATTCATCAAATACTTCAAATCGAATTTTGGATAAAATTTACAAAGAATAGTATTCTTCAAAAGAAAAAACAACAAAAAAACTCATAATTTCATTTTAATTGTAATACATATTTTAATATATAATTAATAGTAACCATTCAGTTTTAATTTAAAGATTAATAGTAGTCATCATACGTTTTTCCAAAATGTATTCACTAAAAGCTTATTAAGTAATTTTAAATTATGAAGATAAATGCACATTTTTAATTTTAAAAAGGAATATATCCTGTATAAGTATAAATAAATTTTAGGTACAGAAATGATACTTAGGCTTCGATAAACCTTCGGCGACCTTCGTTAAGTCTGAAAAAAAAAAAAAAATCAGTTCTAAAATAAAGAAAATTAAAAATTAAATCTGCCTATGAACGTACGAAATATTATCTCAGCCGTATGTTATATGCAGAATAATAAATTGGAGATAATTATAATAATTAAAGGTATATAAGAAATTTATGTTGTACGAATAATTTTCTTGTGAAAAATATAATATAAATTAAATTACACTTAATTTTGGTACAACAAAGAATATTGATATTTGAAAGTTATTATAGTACTTATACTACAAAAAAAGAAATAACCAAGTAAATTTTACAGATAACATAGCACATTATAAAACGGACAACAAAAAAAAAAATTTGTTCAAAGGGCCAGAGATCTGTATAATATCCTGAATAATCATACCTTGGTCATGGCGTATTATACAGAGAACAAATCTCTCCGATGTTCTGAATATAACGCAGGTAACCAACTGTAAGACTCAACAGATTGACTAACGAGTGGCAGCACCTTTCGCGGGACCAACATATTCGAGGATCTTACCAAAGTCACATACCAGAACTCCATCGGCACAAGTGTTTCATATACTTTGGAAAAAGGGCTTTTACCCTAGAAATTGCATTGGATAAATCATAACGTTTAAACATGATTTCTTGCCAGATTTATTGGAAATATTTTGGACAAATTTCAAAATTGCTGTGAGTCTTTTAATTTTGGATTATATTCGGTCCCTCAAACTATTTTTTTTCTCTGAAAATACTATTTAAAAAAAAGAAAGAAATA
>KZ807987.1:152536-171517 GCA_000696205.2 Oncopeltus fasciatus
GAGGACTATAGGATTTGGATGTCCTTGGATGTTTGTGTGGAACTTATCAAATCTGGAGGGGATGAGCTCGGAAACAAAAGGTACTTGCAGGTCAGAATGGATGGTTTTATTGGATACGTAGGGAGGAGTGTTGAGGATTGTGCGAAGGACTTTGGACTGGAACCCCTGGATACATCTAATGTTTGATGGCTTCGCTGTGCCCCACAATTCAATACCATATGTCCAGATAGGTCTAATTAATGTTTCGTTATTTTGTTTTCTATTGTTAATCTGGACCTGTGGTTCAGCAATGTGTAGAGCTGTCCAAAGTGTTGTTGGCACAATGTCGCTACTTTTGAAAATGTCTTATAATATTTACTACACCTACTTAGGGAGTGCTTAAACAAGGCCCAATCAGACTGTGCGCGTGCGTATGTGTGTGAGTATCATTATTAGTAATATTTCAAAACTTATAATTCAGGATTTATGCTTATTTTTGTAAACTGTTGGAGAAGTCATTAATGAGTGAAACCCGTCGTAGGGCTTAGAAAGATAATAAATAAGAAAGTCATGAATATCGTCGTTATTATTAGAGATAGAAAAAATAAAAATTATATTGTAATGTATAAATTTATAATATTCATATTATACATTGTTAAGAAAAGCAAATATTAGCGAAAATATTTAAGTATGTAACATTGAAGGTAGACCGGCCGCGCTCTTATTTATTGTTATTTAGGCTATTTATTTTTTTTTTATTTTTTTTTTTTTTATTAAGGCATCTCAACCACTGAGGGTCATAATACGCCTCATCCTCGGTTATTCATTTTGTGAACAATTTTCACAATTTTCTATATTGTCCAATACAATTTTTTATATTTACGCCAACACACTTTCAAACTGGCACCTTCACCTTAAGCCTTGAATTGAGAACCGCACCACCCAACATTAATATATTGCTTAGTGCATTCCACAATCCCATCAGTAATATTATTTATTTATTTNTTTATTTTTTTTTTATTTTTTTTTTTTTTGAGTTTGCGGAATTTAATTAGTAGTAGAGGGGTAAAAGCTATTGATAGGATTACGAAAAATCATTATAAAAATAATGACAGTAAAAAGAATTGTAATTTTTGAATTTTTATTTTATGAATGAGAAATTATGTATTAAAGCATTCTTAGTGTTTTCTATTGCCTTTGATTTAATTTTTTATATTATTATTAATTTTTTTAATTGGCGAGGACTGAAATATAACTATTTTCTATTCATTATATGTAATGAAATAATAATTATTTATTCTAACGTGTAAGTTTTATTACATTATTATGAAAAACGGACATTTAAAATGTAAAACTGAACTATTGCCGCATCCGCCACTCTTCTTTCCCGGACACACTCGAGCCAGCCTTTGACTTCTTTACCTTTCAGACCATTGCCTTCTCCAGGTTGCAACATCAAATTTTTGATTTACGCAAAATAAAACATGAAAAATCTGCTCAGTTTACGCACTACGTGCTATTTTATTTATTGCATGTTTTAGCTAGATGCCGTAAAAAGAGAAATATCGACTGCGATACAAAAAAAAAAAAATCTTTAATGCATACCAGTTGGCCTCTCCTTTGATGTATCCCCCCTCCCCCTTTAAAAATTGATTTGTGGTCCCATATTGACGAGTGTTTCCTTTTCCTTGAATAGAATGAAGCCATTATTTCATGGATACGGGTCTTGCAAAGAAAAGATTTGCCGGGGGGTGGCACACTATGTAATTAGTTGGGGGGAAGTAAAACTCCCACCCCCCGCCCCCGGTAAAACTGGGGTGCATTGCAGCCCGCTTCAGCTCTAATTAATCCTTGAACTATACAAGTAAACAATAACATCTGTGACTGCCTAGTGGATAGTTCTCTCATTGTTGACTTTCCTAGTTCCCGCCCTTAATTGGCGGCTTCAAGGGGAAAACCAAGTGTCCTAGTGGACGTACCCAACTAATGTATATACACATCTAACCACTGGACTAGTTACTTCTCTTTCTCTACTGGTTATTTGCCTAGGCAAGATCAAACCTCAGTACTCATATTCTAATGAAAATATTACCTTTTTTCATTCACAATAATCTAAACCTATTTTAAAATATTAAAACCGTTTTGTTTTTTTTGGATTAAGAAAAATTAATTTTTTTATCCATGTTAGAAAAAATCTGCCACTACTGAAAAAATAACGATTACTTAAAGGTGCAAGTACATTGCAGCACTTTTTTATATAATTTTATTGATAATGAAATAATTCTTTAAAAAAGGAAAATAAAATATCGAGCTGGCGTTAGGCAGAAATTAAGCATTTATGCGATGACATTAGTTAATATGATTAACATTATAATAATATACAATATTTAAATTACTATATTAACAAAAATACCGACATATTTGTACTGAAACAAGTTATTAACTTAAAATATATTGCCTCTTTAGCTCTTTCAGTCATTTATATGTAAAAAATATAATTTCCGTTTGTTTACTTCATTCTAATTCACAATCAGTGAGGAAAGTTTTACTTTATTTATTTTCTTAAAGCAAAAAAGAAAAAATTCAAGAATTGTGATGAAATTAATATGGGAGAAAAGAAAAGAGGAATTTATATATATACATATATATGTGCGTGTGCATGTATGTGTGATGTTCGCGTAGACTTCCACGGTCCCCAGAAATATTCATTAATTTTTTTTTTCCTGGTTTGACCATGTAGTAAAGTAACTACTTCGTGTGATGGCTTCTTCTGGGTTGAAAGGGGAATGAAGTAGAATTGTGCTCATTCTATTTCAGCCTTGAAAAACCCATCAGATGAGCGAAAGCTTGGCAAAAAGTAACTACATGGTAGGCTCAGAAGTATTCATTACACACACACACACACACACACACACACACACACACACACACACACACACATATATATATACATATATATATACATATATATATATATATACACACACACACACACACACACACACACACACACACACACACACACACACACACACACACACACACACACACACACACACACACACACACACACACACACACACACACACACACACACACACACACACACACACACACACACACACACACACACACACACACACACACACACACACACACACACACACACACACACACACACACACACANTGTATTTTTGCTCAGGTTAAAAATATAAAATCTTAATTTAATTTAAAGTCAGTTTAGGGAAAATAGTAATTTTGTAATTATTTACCGATCTCCTAAAAGTGTCCGTCTTAAACTTTTAAAGGGTGGTTGCAAATTTATAATTGTTAATTTAACAGATGCTGCTTTTTTTTTTTTTCTTGTAATGTCTTGAAATAATTTCATCCAACAGGCTACAGAGTTAATAGAGTTAACACATATATAGTGGCGTCAGTAATCAATAGTCGAATACAATTTAATTTGTAGAAATTACTTGAGAGATGTCAATAGGTTTGCATAGGTTTTAATAATAACATTGGATATTAGGATTGTGGAATAATGATGTTTGCTTTACTGATATTATAAGAATAAAAGGACATTTTGAAATAGTGATACTCCTTCATGGCTATTCAATTGAAGAGGAATCAATGTCTGAGCGGTGGAGGAATTAGGGCAGATATGGGTTGAGGAGGGACGAGTCACCTCAGCAATGAAGGGTCAACCAGTGCTTTTATATCAATATTGACACTTATCTGCATTTTGTGACCCTTTTTATGGATCTAATATAAAGGATAACGCTAGGGTCATAAAGTCTGCCGATTAAAGATGATTACTTATTTCTTTCTGCTCCGGAATGAATGAACAAGTGAGCTCCTATTGCCAAGGAAAAATCGTAACTGAGGTGCTAAGGAAATATAGCTACTGAGGTGATTTTAGTTGGGGTTCGGTCAAGGTAGATCCAAAAAACACAAATTTAAAAAATGTTTTTTTTAATAAAGGATTATCTGCAACGTTTCGGCTTACATTGTAACGTCTGACAGTCATGGAAATGTGAACTTAGGGAGAGGACGTCCTCTCTCATCTTCATGATAGCCCTGAAGATGGCTTACAATGTAAGCCGATACGTTGGCAGATAATCCTTTATTAATAAATACATTTTTTAAATTTGTGTTTTTTTGGATCTACCTTGACCGAACCCCAACTAAAAGCATCTTAGAATAATATCTACGGTCAACAAACTCTCCTTTTGAACATAGCTACTGAGGTTGTTCCAATGAATGGATATTTATAATATTTCAAAATTTTTGTAGCATTCCTATTAAGTGGAAAGTATAAGTTGAAGTAGACAAAGTATATATACAGAGATTAACAGATTTAGCCAGATGCAGATATATATTCTCATATATTGATTCATGGTGTCAATGTAAATAGATAAATAGCGGTCGTTGTTTTAAAAATGAAGAAATCATTAGTGATAAAGTTAAAAAGAGAAATGTATTAGTCATTACAGATTTGAAACGTACTTTTCTAACTGTTATCAGGTTTAAAACAAAAAAAAAACGCATATTTACATTGATAAAAGGCCTATTAAATAATAAGTAGGCAAGCATTTATTAGCAGAGATAGTAACATAGTATACATAGCTCTAGTCATGAGCCAAAAACTATAAATTTGCCTACATTCCATACATGTATAATTTTAGAAAAAAATTATTTTGCAGAAGGAGAGTTTTTTTTAACCCTTAATATCATTATTAGATTATTGTAGTTGGGGTTCGGTAAAGGTAGATCCAAAACAAAACACAAATTAAAAAAAAAAAGTGTATCTTTTTAAAAGATTATCTGCCAACGTTTCGGCTTACACTGTAAGCCACCTTCAGAGCTGTAGAAATACAATATCATGAGAATACAGTAATAATAATTATTTAGCAATGGTCTATTTTCATACATTTTTTAAATGTATGTTTATTAGTATATAAATAAAAAATTGCCAACAAAAAGGAAATAAAATAGAAAATCATATTAAGTTAATGGGAATTTGAAAATTACTTTGGGGGCTCACTAAAAGTACAAGCGAGACAAAACAGATTGTGGACTGTAACGCAAACTGCTGCAAATCAATGCGGAACAAGATTTCGAAAATCCACTTACCACAATTAAGCACACACATTTGACTTCGATAGCTTAACCATTCTTTCCACTGAACCCTACCAACACAAACGTCTTTTGTCTGAAACCGTTCACATCAACTCACAACACTATTCAGTTAACGACAGAACAGACATAGAACAAATTTCCTCAACTTATTCGAACATTTTTAACATTCTAAAAACCCTCTAAAAGCCCTCCGTCTCAATAAACCTGTCAAAACATTTTTCCCAGTTCCAAAGTCACTTATTCCCAATAATACCCTTCCCTTTTTTTCCTTTGTCCTTTTATTGCCCTCTCTTGTAACAGGGCGCTTTCCATTTACACCTTCCGCCTGCCTTGTACCTGCTACCCCCACTCCTTTTTACTCTGAGAAAAAGTAAAATTCATAACTCTCATACCTTATATTCTCCGTCTTCATTGGTTTCTGTACACCATCTCCCGTTGGCGAGCGCTTTCGGACATTGTCCATCTTCTGGCCGAATACATACGTTCACTGTCACGGTCCGTATTCAACTGTCACAGACCAAATTTTTAATAAAAAACATAATAAAAAAAACACACCCACACAAACACTAATATTTTATTTCCTGTTAGAAAAATAAAGTTAAATTGTCTTCAACGTAAACGAGAAGGCTTTTCGAGTAGTGAAACTTGGGGATATTGACAAACTAGAAAGAACATTCTTCCATTGAGAGTTATTGCTTATTAAATCCTGATTTAATTTTTAGAAGGCCACATAGAAACCAGTTTTTGTCACAGTGTCGAAAGTTGCTCTTTGAAGTAATATCTTAAAATTTGTCAAACATTCAATAAGGAGTCTTTCATCTATATTTTATTTATTTACTTTTTATTTATTTAAAAAATGTTTTTTTTTTTCAAAAGATACTGATAAAACTTTGTAAATTGCGCATTGAAAACTTGAACAACTTAAGAATCCTTGAAAAAATACAAAACACGAAGACGTCGGCAGTATTCGTTTACTTGTGATAGTGTGTTTTTATTTTTAATCAAACTTCAAAGAAAATATTTTTTTTTTTAAATTAAAGAACATTCAACACTAAAGGTTTCCTTCAAAAACAGCTAGCAGAAAAAAGAGCTAAATTTAATAACTCTTTTAAGATGATCCTTTTTCTTTAATCAATTACATCTGGGAATTTTTGAACAGCTTTCCTGCGAATGTGGGTGGTCTCATAGTTCGAGTAGAATTATCAATTGTATGTGATTGAAAAACCATTTTTGATTGGCCATCCTCATTTACATTCGTTATTCGACTCAGTGGTGATGAATTTCGCCATAGCCGGGGCATTCTATTAATGCAAGGGAATAGAATAAAAAATCTAAACTGTCTCAGCCAAAACTCGAGCATGGATCTCCTGCTATCTGGGCAAGAAATTGCAAGAAATCCTTAAATTCCCAGCCCTTGTACCGAGACTCAAACCTCCGTGAAAGACGAACACATCGTCTAAAGCTCGAAGGAGCTGACATTGTCAAACTATTTATATCACTCTCGTTATTTACTTTTAATTTTTTTTTTATAAATATTATTTTTTAGTTGTGGGGTTTAATCCCACATTAGTTTAAAACAATTAATGCAAGGGAATAGAATAAAATTGCATTAACTGTTACAAAAAAAAAAAATTCTCTTGCTGTATACAGAGAGAGGGTGACTACTTGCTGATACTATCATACCTTCTATTAACCTTCTTCATTGGTTTCTGCAAACCATCTTCTGTTGGCGAGCGCTTTCGGACATTGTCCATCTTCTGGCCGAATACATACGTTCACTGTCACGGTCTGTATTCAACTGCCTTTTAGATTATTTACTTGCTGATACCTTTGCTGTTTAGAGCTAGTATCTACTCGGAAGTCTGATATCTCTAGGCGGGAGCTCACGAGACACCCTTGGGCTGCTTTGCGTCTTAGCGCTCTCTTATAGCCAGACATTTAACAACTTAATTTCCCGTCATGGCGTGAAATTTGAAATATAACACTCTTCAATTGGTCCCTTAATACCCACTTTCTCTGCCAGTACACTATATACCCCGTTAGTCTAAGGAGCCTCTCTTATAATGAATCAGGGAAGACGGAATGGAAACAAACTGATCACTTCTATCACCTTACTACCATAAATTCCATTATTATAGTATTTGGGTAATTCTAAATAAAACAATCACTTTCGACTGAGATTTGAAGGCAATAAATTGTGAGATTCGTACCCAGTGGGGCCGGGAGATGGGGGAGTGCTTACCAAGTGGAATCGGAGCTGAAACAAGCCCCTGCCCGAATGCTTATTCATGAGTGGAATTAATCGCCGATATATTTATCGGTAAGAGGCTGAAGATATTACGTGAAGAATAAGTTATGGCCTCTTCTTCTCATCCCGCCTACACTCATCCTCTTCTTTACCAATCCCCTGATTTGTCAACTGTGTCGATTCACATTCAATTCCCAGATAATTGGGTGGATGATCCAAAAGGGAGATATAATAATATAATAGTGAAGATAATGAAAAAAAAAAAAGAGAGAACTCCATACTTCTTCCTAAACAAAGCTTATTTAAATTGGCCATGCTCATTTTAATATCACAATAAATCATGAATTTTTTTTCTTCAAATTTTTTATACTTTTACTGTATTTATTATACTTCTGAAATCATCTTATAAAATACAGTTTAATTAAAGAGCAATAAAAGTATAAATTAAAAAATTTTTAGTGTACAAACTTACTTATATTGATTGACTTTTTATCAAATCTTTGTGTTTTATTTGACCAGAAATAATTTATAAATATAAACAACCCATGGTTCGAAACATTTCGACTTTTTATTGCGTATCGCAATAGTTAGAGCACTTCAATGATGGGAAAAACTGAAAAATTACAGATTTTTCCCAGCTATTTATCAAGAAAAGTTCATAAATTATACACCAGATCATTAAAATGTTGGGAAGTTACCAAATAAATTTAAAAAGAAGAAGAAAGAAAACCATAACAAGAGGATGTGTAATCTATCGAAACGACTAAAACAAAAATATAAAATTTTTGCTCAGCTATTCTACGACATGCTAAATATTTCGTATTCAGGGTTTCCATTGAAAAAAATAAATGTTTGGATGCGAAGTAAAATGAAATTAAAGTAGGAAGGGACAGGGTAATCGAGAGGTGTCTTTTTTTCTTCCATTTCCAGTGAGCTGCCCTTCCTACCAGTAAAATGTTTTTAAATGGGGGCAGGGAAGGGGGGGGCCTACCCCCAGATTTTCGAATAAAATATATGTGCTAAAAAAGCTAACATAACACCAGGTATTTAGTTATTTCGTTATAGGGACTTCATAAACCTAAGATATGTTATCTGAAAAGATTTAAATGTCATAAAAAATTTTTTTATTAAAATAGTAAAAGAATTTACCATGTATATGTGTAAAATCCTTACATTTTAATCATCATTAGGTGTGAGTAGGTTTATAATCAATAATGTAATTTATTTACCCTATTATTATAAAACTTTATTAGTAATTACTTTCTACATGTTTTTGTATCTATTAATGTGCTGGTTAATATTCAAAACACAAAAANAAAAAAAGAAGAAAGAACTTAGCGTGTACTTCGCTTGATGGAGAAGCTGCCCAATGACGGAACTCCTAAATCTCTATTTACAGTACAATTTTTGTTTCATATTATTTTTATGAAGTGTTGGTTATGAGAAGGTTACGCGGCCATTTCCTGTTCAGACGACGTGGGGGATTGTCAGGATGGGTAATACTGGATAGAGTTTGGGCTAAAGGATTGGGAAGCATGGAAAGGTCAGAGTGGAATTTATTAAAACTGGTTGTAATGACATTTTTAACTAAAGGGATTTTAAGATCATTGTGGAGTAAGGTGTTTGCGACGTAATAGGGTGCATCAACTATGATTCTGAGGATTTTGGATTGGAAGGACTGGATTCTTTGGATGTTGGATGGTTTAGCAGTTCCCCACAGTTCGACTCCATACGTCCAAATAGGTCTCAGTAACGTCTTATAAATGGCACGTTTGTTAGTCACAGTTAAAGTTGACTTGCGGCTTAGTAGCTTGTAAAGTTGTCCAAATCTCCTATTTAGTACCTGTCTTTTGATTTGTGTATGTGTGTTCCATGTTAGACGGGAGTCAAGATGAATGCCTAGGTACCTGACGCAAACGGAAGTTGGGATAGGGATGTCATTAAAGTAAATTCTGCCAGGTTGTTTCTTCCTTAGTGTTAACGTAACATGACAGCATTTGCCTCCATTGACCTTAATGCGCCAGCGCTGGCACCAACGCTGTATGTCCATCAGATGCCATAGGAGATTTTGCCTGACAGTTAGTGAGTCAGCATCGGAAGAAAGGATTGCTTGGTCATCTGCAATGGTTGCTAGAAGTGTGTTAGGATGTGCCGGGATATCGTCAGTGTACAGGAAATATCAATTAGTAAATTTTTTATTTTATTGTGGATTCCCCAAGTTATTTAAGTTAATTGACTGAAAAGAAAGTATATGTCGACGGTAGTATTATTTTTCTTCGCTTTTATTGTTACGAGCAACATTTAAAATTATTTATTTTAAAATTATTTGGTTTTTTGTCATTTTATCTCATATCAATCATTCATGTCTTATTAATATTTTGACCAGTTTGTCGTCTATATTTCGGAACGCTGGAAACGTTATGGAATACTTACAAGTACCAAATTAAAAGAAAATTTGAAATTAATTGAGTAAGAAAATATTATATTTACGTAAGTTTCCTCCCAAACATACTGTAGAAATATAATCTGCATTTTTTAGGAAATATAATGGCAATTTTGACATCAAAAGAGAGCATTTTCTACAGATATTACTTCTCCGATATAGATATAGAATTTGTATACGGACACTAGATCTATTATACCCCTCCATTCAATGCCGAATGTTACTCTACGAAAGATTAGAGTAGCATTCTCTACTATCCCATAAAGATAATAATAAAGCTATGGGGGGCGCCAGAGTAGCTCATGGGGATACGTTCGTGTCTCGCAATCTTGGTGCAGAGGGGGCAAACTTTTATCGATAAATAAAAGCTTGTCCAGAGCCATGGACGTTTAGAATGGGATGGAAACCTGTAGATAGCCTCTCTCTCTCTCTCTATGACTCTAAGTGGTCCATCCATGTTCATGTAAACATCAGATTAAAATAAATAAATAAAGCTGTAGATTTTAGTTCCTGAACAATTAGGCTATCCGTATCCTTTCCGTATTACTATTGGAATTTTAATAATAATGATATGTTGATAAATAATGCTCGCCCATCCATTCGCAGCGAAAATAAAATAATTAATCATTTGTCCGGCTCTTAGCGGGTTAATAAGACTAAATAATAGATGACGACGGGGTGGGAAGTCTGTCAGAGGGCGGGTTGTGGTGTGTGCCGGCGGAACCAGGCGCGTGGCCGTTCTCCTTATCGTACATCTCATCAATGATTAATAAATAACGTGGGCTATAGTGGGTTTCCTATAAGAGGGTGTCTCTAGCCGCGTGGGTCGTACAGCAACAGCCTGTTGTTATCTCAGACCCGCCGGCAGCCCTGCATGTCCACATGCTTCTGACATTCTGACACGCATCTCCTAATCCCAAAGCCTATCTTATTTAGCGCAATTCCTACAGGAAAGAGAGAAAAAATCAAACTTCCAAATCTATTCACGTTACCATTATAATTAATTTTTACAGATTTTTCTCGAGAAAATCAAGATATTTACATCGATACTAAGAATCGATTTTTTTTTCCTATTAAAGGCATGGCAACCACCGAGGGTCATTATTGCCTCAAATACTATTGTCTATCATCGTTGTAGAATTTAATGTTATGCAAGATAGATATTTTTTCAAATTTTTATAATTCATTTTATTATAGTTATATTATTGATACAAAAAAAACATTATTAGGACAAGAGCTCTTTTAAATTTTAATCTCTTTTTTTTTCTTTTTTTATTATTATTCTACTGTAAATACTTTTAATCGTCAATCTTAAGTATACTATGATATCATTACACCATTTTTCTTTCAGCAGTTCTTAGTATATGAGTGCATGACTTAATGTAATAAATGATACCAGTCTTATTGTAAGGTTTGTTGAGTCAAATTCCCAGTCCAAGAGACGGCCAAAGCCCCACCCCCCGATCACCGCCACGGCCACGCCCGGCTGCTCTCCTTGCTATGTTGTGCATCGCATATTTGGCACATAGTGGGAGGATCCCGTGCCGTTAGGTAACCATGAGTAATTCGGGTATGTCCGATCCTCAACCTGGTCAGAATAACTTCCTCACGTCTCGACTCTCTCCTTGAACTATTCCATGATTTTACTTCACCTTTGATTAAACGTAACTTGTCAACTAAATCCATTTGTCTCCACTGGTCAGTCCACATATTTAGAATACTAATTTTTACTCCGCTATGATATCATTCGCCGGAATGTTTGTTATTTTTATCCCGTCATGAACTGCTTCTTTTGCAAGTTTATCTACTGCAGTATTTTCCGGTATGCCTATGTGACTCGAAATCCAAGTAAAATTACATTGATATATGGTAATGTCTCCTTAGTTCATCTACTTTACTTAGAATATCTATAACCAAAGAGTTTTGTTCTTTGTCTACATAACGTGGGATAACTTAAAAATACGGTTTAATGGATAATAATCTAAATGCCCTTTAGTGGGAAACTTTTAAAACATAAACAACAATTTCGTTATTTGAGCTCCATTATTCTAATCGTTAGATGAATTGGTGTCAGAGAAGAGTTCAGGTCTGGTATTTAAAGGATTTCACTGGGAGATAGCGAAGGGCGCTGATCAGGGATTTAGAGCAGTTCTTATCAAGATATCTGTGGATGCAGGTTCGTCATTTAGAGAAATTCTTATTGTGTCAGAAAAGAGTTCAGGTCCGGCATTTAGAAGATTTCCAGTGGAGATAGCAAAGGGTGCTGATTAGGGATTTAGAGCAGTTCTTATCAAGTTAGCAATGGATGTAGGTTCGTCATTTATGGAAATTCTTATTGTGTCAGAAAAGAGTTCAGGTCCGGCATTTAGAAGATTTCCAGTTGAAATAGCAAAGGGTGCTGATCAGGGATTTAGAGCAGTTCTTATCAAGATATCTGTGGATGCAGGTTCGTCATTTAGAGAAATTCTTATTGTGTCAGATAAGAGTTCAGACCCGGTATTTAAAAGATTTCACGGGGAGATAGCAAAGGGTGCTGATTAGGGATTTAGAGCAGTTCTTATCAAGTTAGCAATGGATGCAGGTTTGTCATTTATAGAAATTCTTATTGTGTCACAGACTAAACTCTTTTCTGTCCGGTATTCAAATGATTTCCAATTAAGACAGTGAAGGGTGCTTGCTGGATCGAGAACTATTAATTATAAAGAATAGATTGCTCCATAATCGGCCCATGTATGCAGAAGAAAAACTACCCTTTATTCGTCCATGCTGTCTGATGTTATTGACTCTATGAGAATTTTACTTTTTTCACCAATCTTCTTAAAACTTCTAGTTATCAGTAAACAATCATCACGTAACAGAATTTTCTTAAAAGAGTATGAAGAATTAATAATAAAAACAATTCTTTAAGAAAATGAAATGTTATAAAATGTGTCAATGACGCTTCAAACATTCAATTTTTATTATAGTAAATATATCTCATTGGAGAAGGGAGGATTTTGTTAGGGACAAAATAATGATATTAATTGAGAAAAAAAAAACTGAAAAAAAAACTTGTAGTCGTCGTATCTTTGTGATTGAAACCATCGGGGAATAAAACCAAGAGATTGAAGAGACAGACGTCTTTCACTCGAGACGAGATGGATTTTTTTTTATTAATAATTTGGTATTTTTTCCGAGCCCGATTGAATTGGCCGAATCCCTTGAAATCATTTACCAGCGGAGAATTGCGGGTTTTCTCAAAGGGGCTTTAAAATAAGTCCTCCAGGAGTTCCTTTCACCGGATCTAACACGGTAAATAAAGCAGACACACCACCTTAATTTACTTAACATCCCCATTTTACCTTATTTTATTTTTAAAAATTCTCCCCCTCGGTTGGAAATAAAATCATGCAGTTACGCTGTAAAGCAAGATTTTTTCCCCATCTTGTTTTATTTACTCCTTAATGATTACCAGAAATAAGAATAAGAGATTAGTGAGGAGAAAAGATAATCTAGTGAAGGCTGACTCAAGGGCGACCTGTCGGTGAAGACAGCGGGGGATTCGATAATTTTTCTTGATAAGTTTTGCATTTTGAAATCAATTTATGATATGTGATTTTTAGTAAAAAATTTTAGAAGTAAATTTTTGATAATGGAATTTTAATCTCCCTTTGTTTACGTATATATATATATATATAAACCATTCTCCTTTTGTTTACTTTGGAATTTATTATGTTTGAGTTGAATTATATGGCGAAACTAACTAATAATTGTATTATGAAAGTAATTCTCTTAAGATTAGTTAATTGTTCACGACGGACAGCAGAATGTGTCATTCATATCTCACTATTGAGATTTCTGGAAGCTGCTGTATTTCAACAGAGCTGTCACTCCTAAGAGCGTGAGACATTATCAGATTCATATGTGGTGCTTAATAGAGAGAGGCCTACGGACCAAAGTAGGTTCGAGTTCTGTCTGTGGGCATGGGAGCCATGCAGGTGTACTTCTCTCGCCCAGGTGTGGGTGCGGCTGGGCGGAGGAAAGCGCGTGGAAGGGACGTTCGCGGCGGACGAGAAGCTGTCTGCAGTCCGCGAGATGGTCGAAGGGCTGGTGGACATCGGGAAGAACAGCCTCACCGCGCCGGAGCTATACCTCGAACGCAACGCCGAGGAGAAGAGTCTCGCGGAGCTGGGTCTCGTGCCCGTCGCTTCCCTCAACATCCCTCTCTTCCCAAGCCACAAATCCCCATCATAGTTTGTCTTAAACATATCTTCTCATACATTAAACATATTTTATAAAAAATAACTTATTTTGTTACNTTAAATTTTTCTAGCGGTTCTCAAAAGGGGATAAATACAGTTTTTTTTTTTTGTTTTGTTTCTTTGCCGAAAATAAGAATAATGTTCTGTTTTCCAAATATCTTTTCCGAAATATATTATCTAGTATGAGTTTATCAATAATTTGGATTGGAGCGTAATAGGCATGCCCCAGTGGCTCATGGGATATCATGGGACGCTATCCTGGTGCTGCGGATTCAAATCCGGGCCAGGGCAAGCTTTTACCCTATACATATAAGCTTGAACTGTGCCATGGATGCTTAGAAAAGGCTAACCTTGAAATAAAATAAAATATAAATAAGAGCGTAATTGTCAGAAAATTGCTCTTATTGTGACATAAATGATTTTTCCTAACTCTAATAGCCAATACATTCATGCAATGATCAATTCGATCTTCCAGTAAACTTCACCCACTCATCTGATTTCAGTCATTAACGAACTGAACTAAGTGTGCTTTCTGAAGGAAAGTCAAATACAAAAAAAATTCGTTTATCTATCTTTGGGCGAGATAATTAGAGGGATTTTAAAGGAAGTCAAATAATTAATTTTCATAATTTAGTTATTTTAAATATGGAATGTAATTTAGTTATTTTCCTGGTCCAAACTTGATGCTATTTCAGTAAGAATTTCGAATCAGATTAATTATAAATTTATCAAGAGAAGTATTAAGATTGAAAAGTATGAAGAATATTAACTAAAAAAAACTTCATCTTCGTTTGTTAAGTTAACATTATTATGTCATGAGCCTTTTTTTTTTTTTACCGACACATATGCTGTTACATTATGTATATACACCCACATAGGTTACTATTTGTATATAATCTCTTAAATATGAGAGAAACGAGTGATTTATACCCGGAGTAAGATATTTTTACTCTAAGAAGCACAACAAAACCCTTTTATCAGAATGATGGAATTGGAATGGGGCCAGTTAAGCCGCGTTATTTCAGGATTATGGTAAGTCCTCCCAAGTCCTTTCTTTATTATTATTCCTCCGCCCCTTAAATTCGTATGTGCCCCTCATGTACCGATGTCCCCCATCCCCTCGGCGTTAGGGGTGGTACTCGTCCTCCGTTTGATAAGTCTCTGTCGGGATCGCTCAGTCCCCGTCTGAGAGAAAGCTGAGTCTCTTTCCGCAGTGTAGTCGGAGAAAACTGAACTTGGTAACATGGGAGTAGCCGCGTCAAGTAAACGCATCAAA
This sequence comes from Oncopeltus fasciatus, assembly GCA_000696205.2. Taxonomy (NCBI): domain Eukaryota; kingdom Metazoa; phylum Arthropoda; class Insecta; order Hemiptera; family Lygaeidae; genus Oncopeltus; species Oncopeltus fasciatus. Next base: position 167,865 of record KZ807987.1, read on the forward strand.
TGTGGTCGTAAAAAAAGAAATAGGGCAAATATAACCAGAAGCAGAAAGGTAAACTCGCTAATGCTGGCTAGAAGGCAACCGGGTAGAGAAAAACGTGCCGTTCAGTCCTTCCAATAATATTTTTAATAAATTATTTTTTTTTTTCAATTTTTATACAAAAACTCAATAAAAGAAAAGACAAATTAGCATATAAAATGCAACTATATAGAAGAAAATAATATTTGCTCAATGTAGTCTTCCGTGATTTCAGTTATGAGCTGATTAATATTATTGGGGAAGCTCCAATGTCACATTTGATTTCTGTATTTTAAAACAGATGGGGTAAAGAAAAAATCCTTTATAAAAGTTACGTTTTTCAATGTTTTCTCTTTTACCCCCTTTCGGTCAATTATTTTTTTTTTTTTTTGGGTGAGGAAGGGTTCGGTAAAGGTAAATCCTTGAGTGGCTTTTACATTGTAAGCCGAAACTTTGGCAGATCATTTAAAAAAATACACATTTTTTAAATTTGTATTTTTTTGGATNCCCAAAAGAAACATCTAATATGAATATCTACGGTCAAAAAAACTCTCCATTTATATTTTTTTTATTAACAATTATGATTAATAATACAACAAATTGGCACCCTTTACTAATTTTCAGCAAATAACGAAATCGTCCACAAATGTTCTCAAAACATAAATTTATCTCTTATAATAAAAGCGATTTACCTCTTAAAAACGCTGCTATATTTCTATTCCTCCACACATTTGCAAACCATGTTGTTGTAGCTCCAGTCCAACTTTAACTGCATCTTGCACGAGGACCATGGGATTCACAGAGGATGCACATGTGCAGTTACGCCATTGCTGGAAACCTCTTATGCAGCGTAATATTGGCCTTCAAGCGCTTTTGGTAATTGTTTCAAGCGTAACTTCATTTGCCGGTCTTGTGGCCTCTTGCATTTTGGCAGCTTGCCCCCCGCTTTTCAGAGTACCTGGAGTCCCCCACTTATCCAGCACTTCCATAAAGGGCTATTTATGGCTTTCCTCCCATATTTTTTTTTTCATATTCCTTATAGGTGGGACTTTAAATAAACCGCAGTAAAGTTTTTTTTTGGAAGAGTTTAGATAACGTAGTTTTAATAAAAATTTAGTGGCAGACTATAGGTGGCTAAATAAGTTAATATGGCAGTAAAATGATCTGTTTTTTTAAAAATTTATTTATTACATTCTATTAACATAATAAAATTTTCTAATTTGATTACAATGGACTAAAAAAAAAATCACAAAATTACAATGGCAATTGTGAAGGTGACCAATGACACCACTCATTTAATATATATGGATTTTACGACCAATGGCTTTTCTTGGTTTTTCATGTAGTCTGATTTTTCCTGAATAGTTATTAAGGCATTAAAATAATGTATACTTCAACAACTGTCCGAAGCACCTAGAAATTCCTCAAAACTTAATAGTTTAGTCATTCATAAAAAATTCACCAAGAAATGAGGTAATGATGCAATATAATGAGATTAGCAATAAAGAAAAGATGATGATTGGTAAATAAACAATAAAGAAAAATGATTTCATACATAATTGGTAAATAAATTATAAAAATCCCAACAATACTTAGTTTCTAAATTACATAATTACATAAATAATTAGCAAATAATTAGTTAGACAACAAAGTTTTGAAAATACGATAAAATTGGTAAATAATATACCTAATTGGTAATTATAAACAATAAAAGAGATGAGTTTTTCATTATTTTGGATATAAAAAAATGCAATATTTTTGCCCTCGCTTAGAATAAAGAAGTAAACTTAATTTAAAAATTAAATGTATTTTGTTAAAAGCCTTAAATAATTTCTTTACCATAGAATTGCATTTTGAAATTGTAAAAAAAAATTGTACCTCTTTGCTAAATATAATTTAAAAAAAAATACAAATAAACATTGCGAAAGGTATATGTGTTCAAATATCTATGTACGATCTGAGAAGTCACCCTTGGAAACTAATTTCCTTCACAGCCATGTATACCCTATTGAATTTATTTGAGTTTCAATAACCCAAGCAATTGCATCATTAATCACAAGCAATAAATTATTATTTACATAACCTCGTAGGGGCTTCTCGGTTCTGTTACCCTGCTCACATTCCATAACAATATTTACCAACCGTTAAGGTTCTTTACATTTTCTGCTATGCTGAACATCTTTACCTGGTTAATACATAGAGTATAATGTTTTTATTCCTTTAAGATCTGTCGCTCTACAATAGAATTGGAAAGTGGAGCGGTAATAAATTGTAGGAAATGATCTTCCATTTTGACAGTTCAAAGATCAATATTGTTCTTTTGTAATAGGTAGATAGTCGTATTCATTCTACTGTGATCAACATGATCAATTTTGTAAGGAGCGATCTATCGATTGTTTGTAGGTTCATTCTTATAATCTTAGACAAAAATGGTAACATTTTAAAAATGCTAAGAGCTTTGTAATGGAGCTTTAATGCCTCAAGTATAAACGAGATTTCATTTATCTGAAAATAAGATACTTTAACTTTAGCATTTTGACATGCTAGAAACAAAAAATAACAGTTAATGCTTTTACTTCGTTTGGACCTCGTAATCCTGTTGCTGCGGGTTCAAAACCCGTCCTTGGCAAGCTTTTATCAATAAATAAAGTCTGAGTCATGGATCCCAAGCCATGGAGGTTTAGAATGGGATGACAACTTGTAGATCGAGAGTAATACTAAATATATATAATTAAAAAAAATTTTTTTTTTCCTGCCAATGAATAATTATTCATTACTTGGAATACCCAAGGTGGTATGAATAATCATAATTAATCGTGTTGGGTATTCCAAATAATTTTGAAAAGAAAAGATTTTCAGTAAAAATAATTTCCCTTGTAATGGAGTACACATTTTTGTGATGTCACAAATCTTTAGTCCAGTTTAGGGGGTTGGAGGTTATCATTATCATTCTGAGAAATATTTTCAAATTTTTTGGTATTTAATTCGTAGTTGTAAAAATTTATTTATAATAATCCTTATTATTTACGAGAAGAACGAATGAAAAACTGTGATAATAAAAATTTGAAATAAAGAAGTAAGCGACTGAAGAATCGACCATATTTGTCCTATATACTTGACTGGAATGGATGTCCAATAGCAAGACAAATTTGCTTTACATACCTCGACCTGATTGTACTCTTTGGTGTCTACCGGACAATTGGGCCCCCTGAGGAGGTACATGAAACTTCAAGTGGATAGCAGCCTTGTCCTTGAGCGAACTTGACCTAGATCCAGCGTAGCCCCACTTTTCGAGGGCGAAACGGAAACCCGTCTTGAAGGCTAGGGACGGACTCTTGAGGGGTCTTGCCCTCGACGGAACACCGTTGTCCGCAGATTGAAGCTCGGGAATATATTGAGGCCCGGATCTGTTGCAAGGTGTTCCCGCCTGGCTTCCTCCCACTAACACCGGCCTCTGTCTTCTATTCACTATCCGCCATTAGTCTCTAGGTCGGCCGATGCATTGCCCACTCCAAGTGGCTTTCAGCCTGATTAGCCCATTCATTCGAGAGGAAACTTGTTGGTCCGCCTTCAATGCACTCTAATGCAAACATTTATTGTTCTAATCGGAAACTAAATACTCTTACTTCTCCCCCCCC
>KZ807987.1:233541-245617 GCA_000696205.2 Oncopeltus fasciatus
AGCCCTGAAGATGGCTTACAATGTAAGCCGAAACGTTGGCAGATAATCCTTTATTAAAAATTACATTTTTTTAAATTTGTGTTTTTTGGATCTACCTTGACCGAACCCCAACTAAAATCATCTTAGAATAATACAGTACCTTTATACTGTACTTTATTTATCCACAACTTACCATATCATTGAAACCATGATGATGATTAATTCTCTTATTTGGCTTGAATTGATCTGGAATGCAAAAATGAAGACCTAACTACCCCTGAGGATATCTCTCGGATCATCTGTTCACGAGGGAATGAAGTGGGAAGATTAGGGCGTGTGTAGAAGATGGAGTGTTAGAGCGTTTTACTCAAAGGAGTGGGGTTATCAAAGATTAAGAGATTTTTCTTCATAACTGGAAGGCCGGGCTGTGGGACGGGGGACGGGGGGCGGGGGTCTAAATTAAGGGGGCTGTAGCTGTTGTAAAATGTAGAAAGCTCTGGCAGAGTGCTATCTTTATCTTCACTGTCCCTAATGGAATTAGGATCGAGAATACGGTGGACACATTCCGCGAGAAGATTGCCTTTCTCTTATAGGTAGTGTTATTCCACCTATATGATTATTTTGTTAAATACACACCCAATGAGGTTGCTTTGCTCCTTGAGGGTTTACTCTATTCTTCTTAACAATTCTCTATTCTTCTTTAATGAAAAAAAATATATTAGCCAAGAACGATTGAAAATAGTAAGTTTATTGTTTAATTTTTCGGACGTATTGTTAAGGGCTGCGGGTTCATAAAAAACCATTTCTACAAATACAATTTTTGTAATTTATTGTTGTAGCTGGCGGGAACTCCCTCGTGTGTGTCCCAGAACGTCTTTTATACAGCGGAGAGAATCTGCCAGTTCAGACTGGTCCAGGGCCTTCTCTGTTTTATAAATATATATTTAATTACAATAATAAATAATTTATTAACGTTTTATCTTTTTTAATGTCTGTTTATGAAACCCCCCACTATAATCGGTAAAAATGATGGTAAATACCTGGTTTCGGATAATGAGCTTTGTTGTAACAAAAAAGTATTTCCCACTCTAGATGGAACAATATAACTATCATTAAGTATTAAGCGCCTGACATAGCAAAACTCTAAAAAGCGTTCTTAATGGTACCCTTGACTACTTTCCATTGACGAATATCATTTGAAAAACAAAATAGAACATTCAAATCATTATGAGAATTGTGGTAAAGTAATCCCACATTTCATTTTCTAGCTCCCTGTACGATTTAAATAAAATATATACAAAATAGAAAATTTTAATTAAATTGATAGAACCATCAATCAATGATGACTAAGAAAGCTCTGAGTTAAATGAGAGCTAAGACGGCAAAAAAAAATACTTTTGGTCGAGAAGAGACAAATTATTTTGTTAGGAATAGTAATAACAAAGCTCCTATGTGGAATTTCACACACACTGATCCAGTTCATGTGAAATTAGTTGCGTCCAACTAAATGCCTGCAAACGGGAGGCAGGTGTTAGACAAAAATTATTCGTATTTCATCAGAATCAGTCTGATCGATTTTGGTTTCCAATTTGTATATTTTTTCTACGGAATGTGTACTCACAAATGAAATAAAATTGCAAACACATCACCATTGCATTCTGCTAGACACTCCTAGCCTTTAACTAAAGCCCCCAATATACCGTTTTGCCGCGTCAGGTGAAACGAAATCTAATAGGATAAAATTACTATATATATATNTCTTAAAGCAAGTTCTGCGGTCCCCCTGGCTGTTTCCGACGCGAGGCTTAAATGCACCCTGACTTTGTGTTGCACTGGAGACTGCAGTAGGCAGATGCGCTCTGCAAGTTACAAGACCCCTTTTACAGTCCACTATCTCTCTAAAGGAATTTACTACTACTATTCGCGGCGTTTTGATCCAGATTAAGTGGGCACTGAATTTGAGCTGTAGTTGCGTTTGCCAGCTAGTTTCAGTGCTAAAACAACAATGTTGTACTTAAATAAAATAATGTAATGAAAAGAAGAAGACCTTCTAAATTCTTAATAGTAATTTTTAGATAAATACTGATTCATTTTTATAAAACTTATTTATTTTGAAAATGTCCATCACACAGCATAATCATTACATATGGACATAAATATCAGAAAAAAAATATTAATTTCAATAAAAGACAAGCTGACTCAGGCTGCTGAAACCTATAAGTCAATTTTAAATATTTTCCTTTTTGATCACCTATAACAAAAATAAAATCGGAAAGAAAGGATATTTTGCATTACGATTATCATATGAGAACATTAATTTATTTATTTTAGAAATTACATACTGCACAGCGTGCATCTTGCAATGTGCTCTCATAGTGTTTAAGTTTAATGAAATTATTTTACAAGCTGTAGCCTGCATTGATAAACCTCCTTTAAGAAGCTATACAATTTTACACAATACTTCCCATTTAAAAAGACAGGACACACTCATCTGCTAAAACAGGGCTGTCGAGCCATTTTTTTCTAAATTCCTTAAGAATCGCTTTCACTTATGTATTATTCATCTGAAAAATGGGGATAAAATATTTGAAAATTATTATTAAAAAAAACTTTACAGGCTTCCCTTAAATATACCGGATTGTAATTTTTTTTTTGTGCGTGTGTATTCAAAGTATTCAAAGAATAAAAACGTTTGATCATAAAACGGAGTGTCTTCCAGCCGTTTGGGATAATCGTTATTATTATTACTTTTCCTTGTTTATTATATTGAATTTAAATTTATTTTAGGTATTAAATCTGCTAACAGATATTAAATAATTCATAAAATGCATCTTAACTGACTTCATGGCACAAATCAATACGTGCACCATGAGTATCAATAGTGGAGAAACCTCTTGATGGAGATTGACTTATTTAGTAGAGAGTTATGGAATATCATACCTTCTATTATCCGTCTTCATTGGTTTCTGCAAACCACCTTCTGATGGAGAAGATGGTTTGCAGAAACCAATGAAGACGTATAATAGAAGGTTTGATAGTTCTATATTCATTGGTAGTGATAATAACCCTTTAGATTAGTTATGGAATATTTTAAAATTTGTTTCTTGCTACTGATTATAATTAAAATTAGGAAAGTTATCTACACAGAAAGCTGCAGAGAAATTGCCACATCCAGTTTCATTTTAGTGGTACATTTGGATCTAACCTGGGAAGTGAATTCTGCCAATCGTATTTAGGCCATGTTATGATGCATTGGGTGATATATGATGCAGATCCTATCATTTCTGCTGGAACATTAAAGGGATGACTGAGAGCATTTATGTTGTCGTAGCATATCTTTGGCACGAATCATTAACCGTAAGGCAAAGCTCTGGAGCCGATATCGTCCTGAACAGTGGCGTGTCGAAAGGACTCGCCGGTCTGTGTCGAACTACCAGGAGAAGGCTATTTATAAAAGCCTCCGGCACGGCAGACCCCGTGGTGGGGTGGAGGGAGGCCGATAAGCCGCGGGAGTTTTTAATTCGTAGATATTTGACGTGTTAGTGTTTTCATTCCCCAGCCCCCCAAGTTTTTATGCCTTTTACTAGGCCTCTATTGATAGCGTCTTTCATCCTGCTTCGCTTTTAAGTTTTTTAATCTGGTGAAGTACTTTGTGGGTCAGAGGGAGCTTGTAAAGGAAACACCCCCTTCAATGTGCAATAATGGAACAAAGGGGGTGAGGAGTACATAGATTGGTAGAGAGGGTGGTTGAATTGTGGCTTAATATGCTTCTCTAGGATAGAACTCGTCTCCGTACCGTAAGCACTTCATGAACTAATTTATATGCATGAACTACAGTTTCCATGGGTTCGTCTGTTTCTAGGAATGTTCAATGTTAATATTTCATCACACTATATTTTACCACAATGAACTCGGATTTCTAAACGCAGGAATAGTTTTTAAAAAATTAAATAGCTTACTGGCTAATGGGATATTTTAAACATTTTTAGTCATATTAGCTCCAGGAAATGTTATAATTTTTAGATTAATGAATATCATTACTCCATGGTATGGGTGTAACCAGGTGGGCTAAAGCAATCCCTCTCTCTACAGTATGGTTGCGAAAAATAATAAAATTACATCTAAACATATTTCATTATGCATATGTGGGCAGTAAGAGTGTAAGAAAAATATCACTTGTAACTATTGTTATTGTCTTGTACCAATTATCGCTTCTAGTAGAGTTAATTCATCGCGCACGTGTCTTTCTGTCTATTCTGTATAATCAATTTGAAAAAAGGGGGGGGAGATGAAACACCTAAATTTAAAGTAAATTTAACGAGATATAAAAAATCCTTTATATTACTTTTATTTTGAAATCGCTACGAATATTTTCCCCAGATTTTTAAGTTCTGAATAACTTAAAATTATAAACTTGTATAGTTAATATTTCAAGACTCTTAAAAATTCCCTAGAAAGAAAAAAAAATCAAAACTAGTTTTTCTGTACAAAAAAAACAACAACAACCTTTATTTAGAATTAAACGGGGAAAAAAAAATGGAAATGGAAATAAAAATTTGATGTTACTCTTATTGGACACGAGTTTGATGTCTGTACTATGTCTTTAAATGCACTATTTTACAAGGGAAAATCTTTAAGCAATCAGTCAATATTTTCTTCTTCTGGATTAGGAGGCGAATAGACTAGAAACCTAATCATAGGTAGACTCATAGATTATTTTCTGCGAGTGCGCAGTTACGTACTTGCCGAGAATTCTATGTTCGCCTTTTTCAGTTCCTAAAAAAAAGAAAATAATGGAGAGTTTATTTAATTTTCAAAGGAAGCTATTGGTAAAAACTGAATGTCCAAAAACATTTTTTTCATATGAGTCAACTGTTTGCAGTACACTGAAGGTATACGTATCACCCTTCCTCTCGACTATGCCCCAACCATCATTCTAAAAAAGACGGTGAAACCGATATTATTACAAACAAATATCCTTATAATTATTTAGAAAATTATCTTATGAGCTAAATTATTTAAAAGGAATAATTATTTTTTCCGCTTATTATTCCTCTCGTAAGAAAAGAAAGAAAATATTTTAAGCATACAATATATTCTTTCATACATAAATGCATTAAAAATGCAAGAAATACAAAACTGAGATAGTAGTAGAAATAAATAAACAAAATATATAAGGAATATTTCTAATAAATATGTAATAGTATAAAAAATAAATAAAAATCTATCTAAAATTACAATTTAATTGCTAAACTATATTTGCTTAATAACAATAAAGATACTTGTAATATATAATTTAAAATAAGTATTTTAAATAAAGGTGGCCCAAACGTTTTCTTTAAATTACTTTCTTTAAAATATTGTTCTCACTCTGGTCTCCATCGGTATTATTGGCATTTGGTATTTTACTGATACTCAATTTAAAGCATATTTCAAAAGGGTTTCAAAGAAGTTTGTGGTCTCTTAGTACGTTACAGATGTACTGTGCAAACTCACAGACAGATTTATAAGTTGTTTCAAGTAGTATTGAAGAACCCCTCGTAATATTTGCTTTTCGCTATAGAATAATTTTTTTTATTTTTTTTTTTCTGGGGCAAAATAAATAAATTTGTTCTTGTATGTATCTCGTGTTAGCCAAAAGGGAAATAGCCTAAACCCTTCCGCATTTTCTGAGGAGTAGTTATCTCTCTCCTAGGAAAGAGAGAGAGTAGGGGTGAAGGATAGGGGGTGAGAGGGAGGAAGAGAGAAGGAGAGAGAGAGAGAGAGAGAGAGAGAGAGAGAGAGAGAGAGGGAGGGAGAGGGAGTGAGAGAGGGAGAGATTAGTGAGGAAGGAGAGGGAGAGAGAGAGAGAGAGAGTGAGAGGGAGGGAGAGAGAGAGAGAGAGAGAGTGAGAGGGAGGGAGAGAGAGAGAGAGAGGGAGTGAGAGGGAGGGAGAGAGAGAGAGAGAGGGAGTGAGGGGCGAGAGGAAAAAAGATCATTTATATCTAAGATGGAGGAAAGTGAAGTAGGGTCGTTTCCCCAAATCCCATTGGGCCTGAGATTGAAAGTGAAGTCGATTTTTTTACGAGTAATTTCCTTTATCAATCAGATCGGACTGGGCGAGCCCCACTCTGGCCTCCCGCCGAGATAAGATATGGCCAACAGAGCACGGATCACTTTATTGACTTCTTACCTGCTCCTGCTTTGGGATCCAGACGTGTTCCATGCTCAACTAGAAATAAACGGATATTAATCGCTTTTCTCCTGTACCCTCCTATCTCAAAGTGCAGTGTTTACAACACATAGCATTATCATTTCTTTAAATCTTATTACAATTACTTTTATTTATCTATTTATTGTAATCGTTCCTTAATAAGTGCATTTCATAACTAATTGGCGAGTAATTCTACATAATGTTCTGTTGGAATTGAGAGTGGATTGACAATGTTAGAACTCTTTATTCTTTTTCATCGCTTGCGCTGGCTCATCCCTCAAGTAGGTGGCCATCTCCTCTCGAAGGGGTGTGAATACTTGCCGGAATGCGCCGTAATTTCCAGCAATACTGGAAGGGGATGTAACTGGAAAATTAAGATGATCAGTTAGCTTTGAATGAAAGAGAAAAAAAAGAATCATGAGAGAGACGAGATCATTAATGGTAGTGCATATGAACTGAGAAAGAGGAAACATATCATTATTTATTTTGTGGTCTTTAATCCCACGTAAAAGGATAGGTTCGAGTCCTGGCTGGGACAGTTAGATTTTTATTCTGTTCCCTTGCACTAAAAATTATCTAAATTTACGTGGGATTAAATACCACAAAATAAATAATATTTATAAAATTAAAATTAAAATTAAATTAAGAAGAGTCATTTAAACAGCTTGACAATGTCAGCTCCTCCGAGCATGAGCGATATATTCGTCGGCCTCGGAGGTTGGACTCTCGACACTAGTGCGGGGAATTTAATAACTTATCAGACGTGTCCCGGTAGCATAAGTGGTAAATGCACCGGCCCGGATAGCAGGGGATCCAGGTTCGAGTCCTGGCTGGGACAGTTAGATTTTTTATTCTGTTCCCTTGCACTAAAAATTATGTAAAATTTTTAAGTGTTGTCTATTGGTATTTAGCGATCAGTTTTGATAGGCGGTTTAATCTTCTGATGAGTTTTTGTCTTTTCAGTCAAAACTTATTAGTAATCCCAGTCAATCGTGAATCAAAGTGAAATTTCAGGAGTAGGAATTCAGATTTGGAAGTACGAACTTGGATGACACCTTTACAATTAAATAAATAAGAAAATCTGATAAATTAGAAGATGTAGCAAATGGCCTAACGTTCTAATCCAGCTATCTAATAGTCCTTTGTGTGGTAAATGCTGTATTATTTTTTTTTAATTATTAAATTGCAGTACTCAATGATTGCGCGATAAAAAGCCGTCATAAATACTTAACCTATCCTTTGTCATATTTTCAGAGTTCATAATGTCGATTTGTTTGTTTAGATTAGCTAAATTTATCCATAAACAGTAGTCCTGTTTACCCGATTCAACAATCGGAACATAATTGTCATTAATAAATTTTTGAAGACTTTCGAAAATAGACAAAACCATTTGGAACCTCTCGTTAAATATTCACCCTTTACTAAATAGTTTTATCTTTAAAGTAATTTCATATACTCATATTCTTAAACACAACTGGAAATCTTGTTGAAATTTTATTGTAGTTTTAAATTATTTAACCACAATATTGATTGAATAATAAGAAATAAATAAAATTTCGCTTCTTACAGATAAACAACTAAAATATATGTTTTTACCTATTTTTTTCCGAAATTCTGTTCATATTTGTCAAATAATATGTCATTATCAGGCTAAAAAATTGTTAAATATCATTCCGCCCCCCTCTCCAAAAAAAAAAAAAAAAAAAAAAATTGTTTCTGTTTACCATATCTTTTGTTTTTAAGTTTTGAAAACAACTTAAACAGTTTTTAGGCTTTGAAAATATTTTAGGGTATCTATGGGGCAAGTTTAAATTTCTTTTCAAATAGAACATTGCAAACTTTCAACCCTTATAAGCCATCTTGCTCATTTAATTCGCATGATATTCATTGTTGTTATTTTCAGATATTTATATAGAAGCCTTAGATTCTGATCTCAAGATTCTCGGAATAAATATTGGTTTATCAATTTTATAGTTGGATTAAAAAAAAAAAAGAAGAAAATCATGGGATAAGATATGGCTCCACTAATTCTCAATCTATTGGTGTGATTCAACCCGTCATTGGGAAACTTATATTTTCTTAATGAAACAGTTGGAATCGAACGTTCATTACTTAAATATGATTGGCCCCAATTTTCAGGTCTACTTAACAGAATCGATACTCATTTGAAATAAGTTTTCAGAACATTTCAATATTCTAATCCTGCAACAAACTTGACTGGAACCTAACTGTAAAACTCCAGCGAAAATTTCCAGCACTAACTATTACAAATATCTAAAGCAGGAGGGCCTAATCGTACATGAATGATGAAATCCGGAAGTGAAAGTTCACCCACATTATATATTATATGAGGATTAGGTAAATTTAAAATACGTTGTAGTCTTAGCCAATCAATAGAAGTCCGGAGGAATCAATAAGTGATAGTAAGATGATGATTTTAGTTGGGGTTCGTTCAAGGTAGATTAAAAAAAAAAAATTCCAATTTAAAAAAAAAAAAGTTCATTATTTTTTTAAAAGCATTATCTGCCAACGTTTCCGCTTACATTGTAAGCCATCTGCAGGGCTATCCTGAAGACGAGAGAGGACGTCCTGTCCCTAAGTTCACATTTCCATGACTGCGTCTTCATGATAGACAGCCCTGAAGATGGCTTACAATGTAAGCCGAAACGTTGGCAATTTTTTTTTTAAATTGGTATTTTTTTTTTTGGTCTACCTTGACCCAAACTAAAATCATCATCTAATAATATCTACGATAAAAAAAACTCTCCTTTTGAATAAGTGATAGTAAATAGTCTTTACATAAAATCCAATGAAATGATAATAAAGCCTCCACAGCCCAACAAAAGGGGGGGGGGGTGAATGATGGTGTTTACATGAGACATGAGGAGTTAGTCCCAGCTAAGGGGGGATAGAGTTGGGAAGTCGCTAGGCAGGTATGTGTTGCCGAGTCTGGGATGTGGTCGGGTTGGGTTACCTCGCCCTCTATCGGATGTTGAGAGGAAGGGGTTTGCGGGGGTTGAATCCCCGTAAAAACCCGGGCATCACCTTCCCTCCTACACTCCTCTTCCTTCCGAGCCCTGTAAACAATTCCGGCGTCCGGGGAAGTCTCACGTACTCCTCCCTCCCGTACTCGCCAAGGACAACGATAGGTTTACCACATCGGGGAACCCGTCCAGATCTGGATGTGCGATTCTCTTCATAGAGAGGGGACAACTCTTATAGTCATTGGTAATGAGAATACTTGAGTGCGATGAATGATTCTTTTTTAATTATTTACGTATAGCTTGGAAGTATCGTTAAGTTGCTACTGATTAATATTTATTTTCTCGGCAATAACTATTCTAACGTGAGTTAAATCTCTCGTTCACGGATAGTTGAAAAAAAAAAAAACTTTATTTCTCAAAACAAAAGTATATTATAATTTACAACAGACTTACTATTACTTACTATTACTAACTTAAACTAACCAAGGCTAAGACAGCCTTCTAACCCTACGACTAGACCGACTCTCGGCTAACAACGGAATGCCCTCCGCCAGGGGTGAAGGGCTTATATCTAGTTCCTTATCAGATATCTTTATTATTTAACATATGAGTCATACTTTTAGAAATGGCCATGCTTTCTAGGGGTTGAGTGTCTTTAACTGTGGCCAAGAAGATGCAGGCTTGTTCAGATAAAATTTATACTTCCGAAGAGAAGTTCAATTTATAAGAAATTATTCCAGCCATAAAACTGATCCAAACGTTATTGGTTTTAATTAGAAGAGAATTTGTTGGGTTAAGTTGATAAAAAAAAAAATTATATTTATATATATTATCTGTCGACGTTTCAGCTTCATTGTAAACCATTTTCAGGACTGAAGTCATGAACATTTGGTCCTGGTGACAACGCGTCCCCTACGCCCTTGATGTAAGCTTAACCCCCTCAAAATCTTCAGGGTCAAAAACTCTACATTTGAACTTGAATCACAATAAGGCGTTCCTACAATGCATAGGTTTTATTTTTATCTTTTCTTGAATATTTTTTCCCTTCAGTTTATGATGTATGCTCACTTGGAAAATAATTAATTAAGTAAAGTTAAGAACTTGGCGTTAATGACTGATGGTTAACATTTCAAAAAGGAAAGTGGGGGGGGGGAAGTGTTAAGAACATCATAATTTTTCAATAATCTAAAATGCGGTTGATCAATGAAAATAATGGCGAAAATTATAATGAATGCAAATACAAGGATTCTATATTTTGAAATCGATGTACCAGTAAGATATATCGAGTGTCTCTCTCACTATATCATTTTCGTGAGCAATCCGCTTTGCTGATTGACTGCTACTTTGTCAGGGCGGAAAAGTGAGAAACCTGTAATTTGTGAAGGTGTCACCTGCAACATTTTGAAACTCAGCTCAATACTACTTCCAGTCAAGGGCAATTCTTTGTTGTTTTCTTCTTCTTCTTCTTACCTTGAGAGAGCCGCCCATTTCAATGGGAAGCAGGTGACAGGACAATGAAACAGGTACTCGTACTAACAAGAGCAGATGGCAAGGTGTGTTTACTGTGAATCACAGTGAGGAGATCGATGCAAATGGCTACTGCTCAACATAAGTCAGTATCTTTATATAAACTAAGCAAGATTTCATATCGGAAATATTATGTTTCCTTAGAATTTAGAGCAATAGAATTTCCAAGTGTAATAATTTTTTTCTGTTTTATACGAAAATTGTGTTGTCTCAGTAGTAAAACAATGCTCAGAAGAAGCTAAACGAATTAGACAATCTTCATAAATTTGTTACTCTGGACGGAAAACTCACAAGCAGGTCAGCGATCACACATACTTGCATTGGTTCGTCAGTGCTTCATTTTCCTACTACTCAGCTATAACCCACTTATCAGCCGTAGTACAATCATTAAGTCAGCCATTTTAGGTCTTCCGAACACTGGAACTGTCATTTGAACATTCAGTGCCGCGTGTGATGTAAAACTGATAGAAAGCTAGTCCGGTACTTTTTTTTAAAATTAAGTGTTACCCTCTCATTCAACCACTTAGGGTCATGGAGGGAGGGGCTATCTACAGGTCGCCATCCCATTCTAAACGACCATGGCTCAGGACAAGCTTTTAATTAAATAAAAGATTGCCCTGGGCGGGATTTGAACCCGCGGCGTCAGGATTGCGAGACCCGAACGGATTCCATGAGCTACCCCGGCGCCCCTAGTCCGGTACTTTTTGTTAGGCGAGAAATGAAACTCTTGTCTGTTAGGAAGTTGCACAAGGGGGAGGAACAGAAATATCATCTGAATTATTAAATCTGTCGCAAAGTCTCTATACCTCCCTGCGAAGCAAAGGAAGCATTTGAAAGCCTTTCTTTCGGGGGCTCCATTTGAGACATTACAAAAGATTCGAATGGTTTTGCCGGGGTAGTTTTTCAGTCCAATTGCAGCGCGGGACCTCAGTTAAGACGCGTCGGGAGCCCAAGATTGACGTTGAAAAAGACGGTCTCTCGCGACCACTAAGTAAGGGTGCGGAAGAGGAGGCGCAGCAAAACAGGCTGGTCCCGATTGGGAGGAGGGTGAGAGAGACCGCGCACAAAACCCAGGACCCCAAGCCACCGCCACCCCCTGCTCTTTTTGCGTCCTTAAATTTGTTTAACTGTCCCTCCCCCCGGCACGCATACTCGGACTGCTTTACTTATCGCGTCGCCCCCACGCTCGTAATGAATATTCCGCTTCCAAGTATGAAAACATCATTGTTTTTAGTGTGGGACGCTTTTGGTGGAATTCCCCACTCCCAAATATAATGACAATATATTTAAGAGAAAATGCCCTCCCGATTTGTACATAAGAAAATATTACGAGATTGAGGTCGAATTTAAGTAAATATACTATATATCTAGAATTAAATAAGAGACTGCTGAA
>KZ807987.1:263437-277538 GCA_000696205.2 Oncopeltus fasciatus
AAAAAAAATACAGAAAAAAAAATTATAATAAAAACAGTTTAAGTAACGGCAGGATTCAAACCCGCGTTTTCGGATTATTAGCCAGACGTGCTAACCTCTGCAGTACACTCCACGTCCCCATATCTCCTGGCTCTGCCACAAGCGGCGGAAGGCGGTCCGAATTCAGTGAGTTTCGGCGCTACAGTCGCTGGTACAACAAACAGTTCAGGCCTCCATAAATGAGATTTCATTGATTCCGACTCCTGCTGGTGGCGGCGGACTACTTCTCACGTGTGGGAGTCTGACAGACAAGAGGACACAACTAGATTAGTGATAAGGAAACGCGGGTTTGTTTTCCTCTTCTTGGCCAATATTTCCTCAGTACATGTCTTGTGTACATGAACATAGGCGTTATATGATCATTTGTATTCATTGGGGGGGGGTTAAATATAAAGTGACGGGAAATAAAAGAGCAGTTAATCTCGAACGAAGCAGATAGAGAGAGGATGGGGATTTGAGGTTGTCATCTCGTCCCTCGAAACGTACTCAGCCCCCATAATTCATACTATCAACTATATCTTTGGCAAACTTTACGGAAGGTCGTTTCAAAGTCACTTAAAATCTCCTTATCTGTAATAGAGCGAACTTGCCTTCTTCTATATTGGGGGCTGGAAGAGTTTTACTACAAGAGAAACGTAAGGGTAATGGCTGGAGGAAATTGAACTTCACTTACTTCGGGAAGGGTGATAAATAAAGCGAGGAAACTTGAATTAACTACGTCATTTAATCATTTGTAGGTCTTTAAATTAGAAATCCTACTACAGTTGTACAACTAGTTGTTTATTCTCAACTATTAATCCCATTTTAATAAATATTATCTCTACTATTATCTCTTTACTTTCTCTTGGAAAAATATAGATTCTAAATTGAGACAATAGGGTTATATTTAAGAAAAAAATAAAATATAAAAACCGACATTTTTCCGATACTGGTTTAACCAAATCTCTTAATGAATCGCTGAAAACCTTTCCTTGGATAGTTGCATAAATGGAAGTACAAATTCAAGAGCACATAATTAATCTAATTTTGACTTCAAAGGAGCCGTTTCCAGTTAGTCTCAAATATATTTAATAATTCATAAAAAATGGCAGGGAATTATTTTATATCTCCATTCAGACTAAGACGAAGATAAAACTCTGAATTGTTGCTTTCAATATTTAAAAGCCCGGAAAAGCACACATTGAAGTTGGAAATTAGCCAATTACTTGACTTAAGGGTCGTTCTTACTTTTTAAATAAATAATTTGAGGATTAGAAAGAGGAAAAAAGGAGTCCAGGAGAAGTTTGTGGGATTCCTTTTGCTTCACGAATAAAACTCTCAGTTCTTAATAATAGCTCTTTCAATAAGTAATGAAGATTTAGAAATTTTTAAGTTCTTTGTAATTTATGTATATAGATATATTTTTTTACCATTCATGTTGAGATCTAGGAGTACGATGGGAGGGGCTGTTAACAAATAGCCATTCCAAACTCACATGGAAATGGGCAAGTTTTTTAGTGAATCGATCCCACAGTGCCACGCTTGGGTCCTCACAACAGATTACTTCAGTTAAACTGTTGACCATAACCTAATTTATCATTTAGAATACATTTTTTTTAAGTTATATTCATTAAAAATAAAGTTAAAATTCTTAAAATTTCAAGTTTTTCGTTAGTGGATGTAGTTTGAGAAATTCATTGTGAATAAAAACATATCACAGCTCATATTCACAATATGTAAGATACAATCAGCGATTTATATTGCTCTATATAAATGAGTGAGAGACGTGTTTTTTTCTTCTTTTATTATTTTGAGAATAATTTTAATAACGCACAACGACACGTTCTTAGTAACTTTTTTTTTTTGTATAATTGTTTCCTAATCATTTAGTCCCTTATTCCCTTTTATATATGAGCCTTATTTGCGACAGACTTTTGGGTTTGGGGATGAGGAATCAACACATGGCGAACGAAGTATTTCCACAGTTTTCTTAGGGCCATTTATTCAGAGCACTTTTATTTACAGTAGAGAATATGATCGAAACAGACTAAACTAAAAATTTTCCACATAAATCAAGTTACTAAATGCACTCAGACTAGTAAATAAATATTTTTATATAAAAACCCATCCCTTCATGCAATGCTAATGCGATATTTTTTCATCTGTGAAAAGTCTTTTAACTGCAAGTACCCTCTTCACGATTATTTATGAATTTAACTTTATATGTAATTTACCAATACTTCTTCCGAGTTCAACCGTGTTGAAGTTTTTAGAGGTGCCAAGCTTTCGCACATCGTGTGATGGCTTCTTCAGGGCTGAATAGAGAATGAATTCATTGTAAGACATGGTTGAACCCGTTGAAGAAGTATTGGTAAATATGTCTGAGAACCGTGGAAGCCTACGTGAACATCTCTATATATAATCATGAATAGGCAACTTGCAGGTAAATAATCTAAAAGGTTTTTTCCACCACCAATGATTATAGAACTGTCATACCTTCCATTGTCCGTCTTCATTGGTTTCTGCAAACCATCTTCTGTTGGCGAGCGCTTTCGGACATTATCCATCTTCTGGCCCAATACATGCGTTCACTGTCACTGTCTGTATTCAACTGCAATGTCCGAAAGCGCTCGCCAACAGATGGTTTGCAGAAACCAATGAAGACGGACAACGGAAGGTATGACAGGCAACTTGCAGTTTAAAGACTCCTAAAAAAGACCACTACGTTGGTTAAAAATAAAAAAATAAAAAACTTGAGACAATACTTATCCTTAAAAAAAAAAAAAAAAAAAAAAAAAAAAAAAAAAAANATTCAGAAAGGTCATATATGTATAGCTTTTATTAATTGTTTTGTTTTAAAGTGGTAACATTAAAACAATGGAATTTTTTGTGCCAGTTGCATTTTGAAATGGCTCCAAATTTATAGGGGGCAATTTAAAGCACTTAAAAATATTTCTCTGATCTTTTTTTTAAATTCCTCAAAGAAAAAAGAACAACATTTAAAAAAAATGAAACATACCTCTTTGAGTATTGCTGAGATTAAATTCCACTCTGATTCTAAGTTTATCATTACTCCTTTTTAGAAATTAATTTAAAGCAAATTATTCAGTATAAATTTTCAGTTAGGGACTTAGTTTCGAAGATATATCGTTATAAAACTTGGAAATTACTAAATGTGTGTCTGAACAACACCTTATTAGGCCTCTTATTAAAAAAGTGTATGGAGATGAGTTGCCTACAATAATAAAGATATATGTGTATTTTTTTTCGACTAGATCTAAAAAAAAAATTTTTTTTTTAATGGAAAGTAATAAAAGAAATACCAATATGAATTTCTCATAGCCATTAAGGAAAATGAAAACTTGAAAATATATACTAGGTAGCATTTTATTTCACAGTGAATGTCTTACCAAGTAGGTAAACTGAACCCGCTCTTCACATTGGGATATATCTGGGGGAAAATCTTCAGACACACACACACACACACAGATAAATAAGAGATCGAGAAGTACAATTGATTTTTGCACATAAACAGTGATCAAATGACTTCGGTTCAGATCTCTCCTGAACAGAGAGTTTCTCATACTGTAGTTTATCATTGTCATTTTTGCTCTTTTGCTTGCTAAACAAGTAAGAATAGTACTAAACAATAAATAGCTATACAAGGTGGCTGAATGTTTGAAAAATCAATGAGAATCCAATGGTGACTTAAAGTGAATCCTGGTATTTGAAACTTTCATCAATGGTGTTGTGGATTTTGGTCATTTAAACAACTTCTATTTCTACTTGAGATATGCACTAATAATTTGTTTTGGCGTCACAACGTGATTATCAGACTCTATAATAATCTACACCCATACTAATAAAAGGAAATAAAAAAAGGAAAATTCTTGAGAAATTATATTTCCGTACCTTTAATGCTGATACGCATTACTCGAGAGACCGATAGATTAGCGTTGATTATTTTTAATGGCCATTTTTTATATGGCTCCAATGCCTTCCTTCTTTACGTTAAAAAAAAACACGTTTTAGCACAAATAATTCATTTTAATTCATTTAAAAACCCTGTTTTTAGGGTAAATGGAAAAGAGCCACGTGTTCTCAGTAATAATTCTGGATAGTAATTATTTAGAGCGATTACTCATAGCACGTGGATATTCTGGATTATTTTAAAACAAACCTTATTTATAATGTATTATTAGTGCTTAATCCTGAATAGAGAGATAATTTTTGCAGGATAATTCCCAAAAAATAAGTAAATCAGGATATGTGTGAGGCAGCATAAAAATAACTAACTATTTATACGTTTTTAATCCTAGTTAACTCACTGCAATACAAATGAAATTATTTTCAAACTTTACAACTTAGAACACTATTTAATAGAAAATTAAGATGTACAATAATTTTACGAATATTTTATTTATAATAGAAAATTTACTACTACCTACAAGCTATACAATAACCTAAAATAGATTAATTATAATTTATAAGTATACGGTTAGTTAAACCAGACGGACAGGTTGATTTTGTGGTTTAGGTACTGGACGTTTGATCCAAAGGTCTCAGGTTTAGTGCTCACAGGGCATAGCATATTTTTTTTCTTTCTATGCTTCTGTTTGTTGTGACCAAGAGGATTCCTGGTTCACCCCGCCCTAACTGGGAACCATATTCACTGAATAGGAAATAGGGCTACCCAGCATATTTGGGTACCATTCTTCTTTGAATGGAAAGCAGCCGCCGACCAAAACGCTTCACAGAAAAAAAATTGTGTATTACACTATTACAGTATATAAGAGAATTGTGAGACCTTTCAGGATGGTATAGTAGAGACAGGGGTGCTGCTAAAACGTCTCTTAACCTCATAATCTAATTGCCCCAATCCAAAAGCTCTAATAAAGTTACAAACCAAAAATTCTATAAATATACATCACAAATTCTATATGTAAAAGCCATCTCCGATTTCCCTCTCAAGTCTCACGTAACATTTCAATGCATTAGCCAATTCCTCTCTGGCAATTCCCATCCTTCAAATCCTCCAATCATATTTAAAAGAAAGTTGTCACCTCCTCTATGCATATGCAAAATGAATTTGAGTGCAACTAGATTCTTTTTACTGACCAAAGTATTTAGGAATTTTTTTTTCTCTTTTTTTTTTTCTTTTTTTTTTTTTCCAGATACGATGCCATACATAAAATACATAGGAAAATGGAGGTTAACATATCATTGAATCGGTTTGGTGGATGGGGGCGGTGAGGGCTCATATCTGGACTTGTCTGGAGCTACTGCTTTGTATGCGCTCGGCTCGCAGCGGCCCGGGGAGTTTGGGGAACTTAAACCAGGCCGCTGTTAGCATATTTAGTGAGCTGGGTGGGAGGGGTTGAGGGCGGCCACTGTCTTCATCGGCTAGAGAGGGTTTACACCCCTGTCCCGGAACACACAGCCCTCTCAGTCAAAGGACACCTTACCCCAACTTCCCTCAAATAATAATTTATACGTTCATAACTAGTGCTGGATGAGCCTCCGTGTTTCTTCAGGAATTTGTCATCAGCTTCCTTGGAAATGGTGAATTTCTTGACTATTATTAAACAATTAATGAGAGGGAATAGAATATAAAAACTATCTGTCCCAGCCAGGAATCGAACCTGGATCTCCTGCTTAACCATTACACCACCAGGACGCGTTAGTTGTCTCATTCAATTCCCTCTAGGAGGATAGCAGGAGATCCAGGTTCGAGTCCTGGCTGGGACAGTTAGATTTTTTATTCTGTTCNGTATGGAAAGGCTGAAAAAAACTTGATTAACCTCTATTAGTTTTTATAAGATGATTATTGTTGGGGTTCGGTCAAGGTACATCCAAAAAAATACAAAGTTAAAAAAAAAAAAGTGAATTTTTTTTAAATTACCTGACGACGTTTCGGCTTACATTGTAAGCCATCTTCAGGGCTATCATGAAGACGAGAGGGGACGTCCTGTCCCTAAGTTCACATTCCCAGTCATGGAAAGAGACACGACGCCCCCTCTCGTCTTAATGATAGCGCTGAAAATGGCTTATAATGCAAGTTGAATCGTCGGCAGATAATTTTTTTTAAATTTGTATTTTTTTGGATCTACCTTGACCGAACCCCAACAAAAATCATCTAATAATAATACCTTCGGTCAAAAAACTCTCCTATTGAATCTATTAGTTTAAAAAAAAAATAATATGACACTTGATTACTTATAAGCACATTTCATAGTTTGTTTATTAGTTTTATTTATTATTCTACAACAATTTTCTGTTGGGACGTGATGACGGAGCACTGCTACTCTTCTTTAGTGGTTCTCAGCTACAATGAATTGTTAGATACTAGGCATTTTAGAAAGAATAATTTATGGAAAATAAAGAGAGACGTTATTAATAGAAGTTGACTGTATTGCGTGAGGGTTGTTCTGATCAATCAGCAAGGCAATGAGAGTTAATTTATCGCCTGTTTGCTTGACATGAAAAATTCAATGTCCTCAGTGTGGATGCAGGGAGTCGCTCCCTATGAACTGTTATGGTTCACTTCCAACCCTTGCCTTGCCATGGCTATACTTTTTTCTGAACTGAACCGCAATAGTATTGTTACTAAGTTTTAATTTATGTATTGTAATTGAAGTGATTGTTTTTATACGTCTTTCTCAAGGGACGATGATAGTCAAGTGGACAGGACCTCGGTCATCTAAAAAAGTAGCCCGAGGTACAATACTGAAAAAAAAAAACCATAATAAATATTGAATAATAAGAAGAAAGAAAGTAACAGATAAATTAAAAATAAATGATTTATGTGTGTGTGCTTTTAATATCATGCGTGGGCGTATAAAATTCTGTGATAATTAAATTGATTTGTTATTCTTATAAATAAAACATCTCCAATAAATAATAAAGAATTTGGACATATTTTAATTTTATAATGCGCATTATATTTCTAATTTATTGATATGTATATATATATAGCAGTCAAGAACAGGTCGGATAGAGAGTGCAGTGCACACACAAAAAGAAAATATCACAAGGAGCAAAATTTTCGGGGATCTCTCGCCCTTCGTTAGTGAGAAGTGAAGAGATACTAGGCTGTGGGAGTTGTGTGCCAACTCTGGGTGGGAGAAAGATTATAGTGAACACACACACACAAAAAAAAATACAATAAGTAAAATTTTCGGGGAAGCTTCTTGCCCTTTGTCAGTGAGAAGTGAAGCTTTTTATGTGTGTGTCAAATAGAAGGTTACCCTCTTTCGTATGATACACTTCATGTGTCAGGAATAAGCACATGCGTAACATATGTTTTACTTCCGAGACCATTCATTTAGGCCTGTATTAGGAATAATTTCTATTTTATCATTTTTGAAGTTAAGCTTAGGCTTTTACTGTGGAAAAAATACACTTACTTTACATCAAGTAATTGAAAAAACTATATCTTTTACTTCTTATATATGCGTCTGCGAGAGGGTGTGCATGTGATGTAGTCTCGGGAACCAACAGCTTTAATGGCTTATTTACACTGAATTCTGGTTCAGCCCGAAAAGAAATTAATTATTACACTAAAATAAATATATCCCCAATTTATATAACTTCGACTCTCCCTCTCGCCATTCACTCTTTCGGTCAATGGATCGGTCAATATGAACGCGAGGGTTAATTGTGTGTCTAAATGCAGACAGCTCCGGTTCGGCTCGATACCGTATGTTTGTACAGTATAATGCCCAGTCCCATCCCTACATATATCAATATAAATTATGATATAGCCGGTTCAGTCTACTTTCGAGCCCATTGGATTCAGGCAAGTGTGTATTCCTCCGAAGAGATTCATACATACGCCTATCTACCATTGCATATAAGACCAAGAAACTAGCCCTTCACTTTCCCTTGCAATTTGTTTTTGTAAATTTTTCTAATAGCATACTGAGAATTCTATTTAATAGATATTTAACATAGAATGATGTTATAAATAACACTGCACAACAAAAAAATATTTTTTGAATGTTTCCTACACTAAATTAGTCTATTTCTACTAATTTTGGAGTGATAAAAACGAAAATAACAATGAAAAATTTTTATTAGCTCTGGTTTTTGAGATATACAGCACTTAATCTTAAAGAGTAGTTATACTATACGTGAAAAGTGAAAGTACAAAAAACAATATTGTTATGTTTCTTTTAGAATATTTTAAGTACAAAATTGATANGGACTCGAACCTGGATCTCCTTCTATCCGGGCTGGTGCATTTACCACTTATGCTACCGGGACAAGTCTGATAACTTATTAAATTCCCTGCACTGGTGTCGAGAGTCTAACCTACAAGGCCGACGAATATATTGTCTTATGCTCGGAGGAGGTTAGACTCTCGCCACTAGTGCGGGGAGTTTAATAACTTATCAGACATGTCCTGGTAGCATTAATGGAAAATGCACCGGCCCGGATAGCAAGAGATCCAGGTTCGAGCCCTGGCTGGGATAGTTAGATTTTTTATTCTGTTCCCTTTCACTGAAAATTGTTAAAATTTACGTGGAATCAAATACCACAAAAAAAAATTTATATAATGAAGACACTGTATTGATAAATAATAATTCCATCATACTGAGAACTCCATTCTTAGAGAAATAATTAATTTTGTATAACTAATACGCCTTCAACATTTATTATCTCAGCTTCCCAGTCTAGAGAAAACTTTAGTGGACATACTTATTACACTCGTTAAATTAGAGTACGTAAATTTCCACATTTACACTTATTTGTGTCCAACTTTAATGGAGCATGGGAAATTTACTTAAATTACGTATCTCCTGCGTGACATTTTTTTCTGTTTGGTCTTCCTCTATCATCACTCATGACCCAGCTATATTTCAGCGGTTAAGGAAGTCATTCGGACACAGTCAGTGACAGTCCGACTAGAGATTACATCAATACTATTCCAGCAGAATTATCTACTGAGTGCCCAAGATCTGATGGCCCCTGCGGCTTGAGGATGGGTGAAGGGGCTTGGCCGACGGAGCGAGGGTGGGGGCGTGTATTCCAAATCTACGTACTTTGGCTGCCCGGGGCTCATTAAACCTTCCCGGTATGTGTATGGTGACGACGTTTGGGATCCAGGTAACACATCCGTCTCGATGCGAGAAATGCCGTCCTAGGGGTGACAGCTCGGAGGGGCCTTCATATATTGGGCGCGCTTTATGCAGGTCAAAGTATATGAATTATTAAGCCATTTATACCTTAATGCCTTTTAGCACATTTAATATCACAACAAGAGCTCCCTATGAATGGATTGTATTCTCTTCTTATTCCACTGAGCGAACATTTCAATTACTGGCTGAAGGAAGCCAACCGCAGCACTTAGGGGAGTTCACTGGTGAATTAATCACGTCGTATAAATAAGTAGCAGACTCTTAGTTATTAGTGACTTAGCTTCTATTAGAATGAACAGGCCGTTCAAAAACGACTCGGTTTGTGCCAAAGAGGTACAGTAACATAAAGACGTCACTGTATACCTTTGTACCTCGCTGATTTCCACTGGGATTCTGCCCTCGAAAGAAAAAAAAAAAAAGTCTTGGGTCTTTGTCTTTTTTCTCGAGGTTCCCTACCTGTTCCTTCGCCAGTCAACATTATCCTCCTTTCCTTTTTGTGTCAACAGTTTTATTGTATTGTTATCTCTCTGCAGAAGGAGCGCCCCTTAGGTTCCTTCATATTGCTTTCTTCAGGCGAAAAATTTCAATTTTTCATTATATGATTTTAGTTGGGGTTCGGTCAAGGTAGATAAAAAAAAAATACAACATTAAAAAATTAATTTTTTTAAAAAGATTATCTGCCAACGTTTCGGCTTACATTGTAAGCCATCTTCAGGGTAATTTTTAAATTTTTCCTAAGAAAATAGAGCATTCTTAACACTGGGCAGATCAGGTTAAGCCGGCGCTCTATATAAAATATTTGGGAAAATTAAACAAATTTCAATGTGAATTTACAATATGGGATTTTTGTAGAGGGCCTTGAGTAATATGGTATATTGTTGGGGTTAACAGCGGAAACGGATGAATTTTTTTTTGTAACTTATTACCATTTTATCAGCAATAAGGATATTGAAGATAACATTATTATTATTGTAGATTGTAGGTATCTCATTTTGTTAATGTTATAATATATTCATTCAGTATTTATTCATATACGTGTTTCTTCTAAAGATACATATTTTTTACTATTCCCTTGTTAGGTCTATTATGAGAGGATCAGATGGTTCATATATATATGAGCACAGTCAATACCCCTAGTTCCCCAATATTTTACTAATTTAATATATTGTTTTTAATTATAAGTTTGCCAGTTTGGGGTTAGGGGTTGGTGAGGGGCGGCTGGGAGGTGTGGGAGCTCGGACGGCCGTTCGATGTGGGGATGAAATACGAGCTATTGGCAACGGAGTTCGAAGGAAGAGCCAGGATATAACTCCAGCTATACCGGAGAATAGCTTCTAAAGATAATCCTCATGTTCTAATGAAAGTAACACAACACTAGATTTGTGTCCTTTAAAGCCCCCCCCCCCCCCCCACCTACCTCTTTCGCAACGTAAAATGTTGCTGTGGTGTAAGGCTTTCAGAGTATTTCAAAACCAGCAGATGCCTTTAACCAGTCAAATGTATTTCTCTGTATCAGCAAAATTAAAGGTACTTGAATTTTTTTGTCAAAACAATTTTTAAATATCTGGGTTTTTTTAAAATGTTATTTATTTTAAAAATCAATAGATAATTTTTACTCTAATAATAAGTTACAGAAAAGAGTAATCATATAAACATTTCTTAAAATAAAGTACTCTGAATAATACAAATTGAAACAAGTTTTATACTAATTTATTTCATTTGGAGGTAACTAGTTGACCGTCAAGCTTTATGAGAAGAGGTTAGTCAGAAATTTGGTCTTGGTAACTGAAGAATTATTTTTTTTTTCACCTTTTATTTATTTATTACATTCTGTTAATTAAAAACATTTTGTAATTTGATCACAGTGAAGTAAAAATGACATTCAATGTCAATCACATGAGGAGAGAGTGTGACCAATGACACCACTCTCAAACAGAAGAATTAAGACTGAAAGAGACTGAAGAAGAAAGTCTGAAGTCAATTAGGACTTGGTAACTGAATATTTGTAAACAAAAAAAAAGTTTTTTTTATTTTCAGCAACGTTTCGACTTGAATTTCAGAACTTTGTCAGGGCAAATGGAGAAATAACTTTCTATATATAAAATTGTTCTAAAATAGATTTAGTTTCTTTTAAGTATGTTTTTCAAGCGTAAAATTTGAGTACACTTCTGTTTCTTCTTGTTAGCCAAAATTTTAACAATTTATTATTAATTTAAAAATGGTTATTGTTAGAAATTAAAATACTACCTCTCCCTAAAAGTTTTATTTAATTTTATTTTGGTCAGGCTTCAGCTATATCTTTGCCTATTTTTCCTATCGATCTATTTAGATTATATAGATTCTTTATCCTGTCTCTTCTTTCTTATTGCTTATCTTTAAGCTGTATAACTATACTATTGCGCTACATTTTTGGTAGATCCCTACATGAATTCCAAAACAAGTCTTTTTGTCCAGAAAAAAGTGGTGTCGAGTTAGCAAAGAGGATCCGACGACTTCTCCCAAACTTTGATCTATAATTGAAACTTATCCATAGGACTAGCTGAATGCTTAAAAATAAGTTAAAATAAAGAGGAACAATAGACAGCTGTCCTGTACAGAAATGCGCTTTCAACTTCTTTTTCATTACGTATTCTTTGGATTCCTTGACTAACCATGCACTTTCCTCTGCTTCATTAACTTGCGGCTCAGTCTCGTCATGATCTATTTTCACGAATTATCTATCCATTCATAAAGGATGTACTTATGTCGGCTACTGGACATACTATGTTAAAACCATGGCGTTTTTGGGAAACTGGAGCAGCATTTACCGGGTGACCATTTTCCATATTGTTCCAATCGCTTTCCTCCTGTAGACCTACTCAATCCCCTTCCCCCCGCCGCTCCAGTTAGCAACAAGCCCTTTTGGTTTCAGACCCAAAGTGCCTGTCAACTAATGCCACTATCTTTTCTTAAACGGTTGAGTGCTTCCAATCTTTTTTTTTTTTTTTTTTACTATCAAAGGACAACGACATCATTGGGGATTCTTTTTATCTGAATTCCCCTGTATTCTCTTCTGAAATTATTAATGTTTAATGGAACGTTTTTGACAGAGATATTAAATAAATAATCAGTTATTTCAGGAAAAGTACTTAAGGAATAAGTAGGGCACGTACAATAATTCAACAGGAAGAGGAGGATTTCTGGTTATTTTCTTTATCGGTTCACAGTATGAAATGTAACCATTCAGAAAGGTCATATATGTATAGCTTTTATTAATTGTTTTGTTTTAAAGTGGTAACATTAAAACAATGGAATTTTTTGTGCCAGTTGCATTTTGAAATGGCTCCAAATTTATAGGGGGCAATTTAAAGCACTTAAAAATATTTCTTGCTGTTATACAATTATTTTTCTTTGTTCTTCATTTAAATTATTTGTTCTATCTAATACTCAGATGATATAGTTGATTTATTTGTTTGTTTTAAATTTTACCTATCTCATTGATTAATAAATGAAACATTTGATATATTCTGAATGCTATTGAATATAGTTTGCTAATCAAAGTAGAAACATATATACTGGTAATACTTCCATATTTTATTTGTTTTGTAGTAAAAATATTTGCCATTATTTTAGTATAATTTTCCTGCAATAATTGTTAATCTTATAATAATTTTAAAGGGTATTTGAATTATAGTAAACCAAGAATTGCAGGTAATTAAATGTTACTAATTAATATTTGATTATTGTTAAAGCCCTGTTAAGATTATATTACACAAGGGTGCATAGACAAGTTCTAGTCACATATTATCTACACTCATAATTAAAAAATGTAGGTATTTTATTTAGACCTGCTAGGTTTTCTTAAACAGAATTAAAGGCAGTTTTTCATTAGATTTGTTTTGAGTTGCTTATAGTCTTACATGACGAGACCTTACTTGATTAATAGCCTTATCACCTAAAGCCGTGCTTCTATAGGTGCTCATGCATTCATTTACTAAATGTGTGAAAAAAAATTATATGCACATTAATAATTTAATTTGGAATAGTTTTTCCCATGTTGTTTCCATGAAATTTGAAAATGTTTGTCTCGTAAATTTTTGGGAAGTCTCTCACTGTTTATTATGGAATGTGTTAGATGAAATTTAAGGATTTCTTCTATTTAATAATAGCATATTTTCTTTCTTTTTCATATTTTAAATCAATCAAAAATACCTTAGTTTTCTGCAGAAATTGATATCTGGTTATTTTCTTTATCGGTTCACAGTATGAAATGTAACCATTCAGAAAGGTCATATATGCATAGCTTTTATTAATTGTTTTGTTTTAAAGTGGTAACATTAAGACAATGGGATGAGTTGTATTATGAATTATTGTGCACCAGTAATCATGAAAATGTTTTTACTAAATTTATTAAATAATGAAATTTTTTTTTACGAATGTGTGTGATTCCAATGCACCACAAAAGCCGATGTAATGTTTAATGGCTGGTCGTTATTCCTTTTTCTTTCTTAGACAAGCATTGACTGAATCTGATATTAATTTAGTATGTTTTTATTATTAGTCAGTATTTCTGTTAAGTTCTAAATTTTTTTATAGACAAAATTACCCTCAAGCTCCTGTAGCATTATTTACCGGAAGTAAAATAATAATACAAAACTAATTATAAAAGTAATTTGAATCGTACCGGAAGCCAGAAAAAAATCCCACTTCCTCAACCCGGAATCGAACCCGGGTGAGATATTGAGATTTATTTCTGCTTCCCGGTACGATTCAAATTATTAAATTAATATGGGATTACTTTACCACAATTATCATCATGATTTGAATTTATAATTATAAATTTGTCCTAAAATAGATAATACCTACCATGTTTTATTTTGGTTGTGGTTTTTTATCCCACGTAAATTATAAACAATTCATGAGAGGGAAAAGAATAAAAAAATCTATCTGTCTTATAGGGAGTC
>KZ807988.1:23756-35415 GCA_000696205.2 Oncopeltus fasciatus
TATATATATATATATTTTTTTTTTCTGCCTCTTTCAGTGTAATAAATGGTTCGGGAATATATTATTTGATTAGCTGTTCATAGCTATTTTTTTGGACATCTAACTACAATGAGAATCTGGGAGAGGAGTCACCGATGAAGCATAACTGCCTTTTATGGGTAGTATAGATATGTCTATAGAATACCTTGAGTATATAATAAAAAGTAGTTCGTAAGAAACAACGTCACTACTTTCTATATTAACTTAAAGAAACTTATTTCATCATTAACTTTATTATAAATATCAGGTTTCCATGGTCTTCAGAAATATTCATAAATTCTTCTTCGAAGAAAGAACATGTCACAATATTGTTATTTGCATCGTTTTCGCACTTCCTTTGATGGTTTCTTCAAGGCTGAATTCATAATGAGCTGATTAAATGAGACCTATGCGTTATAGCTCAATAACGGACGTACATTTAAAGCCAAACATCAAAAGCAATATGTCAAATTTCAGTGCTAAAGAAAAAACATCTTCAAGGCAGTTAAATCTCCAATTCTAGAGCACAATTTTACAGTGCAACTCCTCAAACATTTATTCAGTGGTTTTGATTTCTGTAAACTAAAAATTACGACCGCAATATGAAAACAAAAGAGTTTCAGTCGCATTCTGGAGAAATATGTTAGAGTTTCGGCCAGGATCAGAAAAATAAAATGCTCCAAAATTATTAAGTAATTATTATAATATGCCGACGTTTCGGCTTAACTTGTAAGTCATCATCAGGGCGATATTAATGTCACGAGGGATCTCCGAGGGAGGTTTATGTTCAAATCTCAGGGTGAGTCAATAAAATATAATTGTTTCTAGTAACATTCTTAAATCCTTCTTCAGTAAGTATTTCTCTATATAAGGTTACAGATTTTAAAAGAAAGAGAAATTTTTTTTTCTTTACAACAATTTCAAGGCATATGTGATACTTTTAACTATCCAGATTTTCTGACAAAATCCTGATCACTGAATTAGGTTTCATTATTTTATGATAATGAAACACAAATGAAGTATGAATTGGTGAATTTAGGGTAGAAAAAGGAAATAGGAATATGTATGTGTAATGAAAACTGAAATATCTCTTTTAGTAATATTTTAGGGGCGCCAAGGTAGCTTGGCTCCCATTGGATCCGTTCAAGACTTACAATCTGTAATTTAATTATTTATCCTGTAACATTTACTTATTGATAAATAAAAGCTTGTCCTGAGGCATGGAAATTTAGAATGGAATGTCAACCTGTAAATAGCCCTGCCCTTCATGAACCTAAGTGGTTGAATGGGAGCCTAACACTCATTAAAAAAAAAGAAAAAATTAGCTTATCCTGCATTGAGCTGAAGAATTTTATTTAAATAGTAATATTTAATTGTTTTAAATAGTAATAGTTTGTTTTTTTCAAATAGTTTTAAAATATTGTCATATTATAAACTTATTCTCTTTGAAAGAAGTATTTTAAAATTAATACTTTATTTCATCTGAATAATTTATGAACGAAGCTTAGATTATAATCTTGGAGGACCAAGTTTACTTCCAGTCGAAACAAATAAACTTTCTTTCTTTATTGTCCCTTTGGAGTGTAGAATATAAATTGATTTCTGTTTCATTTATGTTCATCTTTAATTAAAGTTATTGATAAGGAAAATTTAAATTAGGTGAAATGTGTCTTATCCTTACACATAAGATTTGTATCGATTTGAACTTACTCATATCACAATGTTGAACATCACGTGAACTGTGGTAAATTGTACTGATAAGTAACCCAGTTCCACCCTGATCTTAAATTAACAAATTTATGGTCATTCTAATAAATTATTTGAATGCAAATCGAGTATTAATTAGGATTTAAAGATTTAGTAAAAGTAACTTTGATGGTTTTTTGTACATCACAAGACATTAGTGAAATATCATGTGGACATTGATAAATTATTCACACCCGTTCAAATTAGGTTGTGAGTCTTTTGGGCCTCGATTTGCTGTTTGTGAAAAAGTTTTGCTCGGTGCTTAACTATGTGTACTCTCGTGATGTTTTGAAGCAATCTTTAACCACCAAACCATGTTTTCTTTCTCTGGAATATTTTTTGTACTTCATTTCGTAAGCAATTTCGAATCCATGATGAAGGATAACAGTCAATCCCCGGAGTACCCCTGGAGATCAAAAACAGATCTTTCTTATCCCTTGAGAAAAAAGAGGAGGGTCGGTTGATCAATGTTTGTAGTACGTTACGCAGACGGTGGGTGGGCTTGTGAAGAAGTACACATGCATTATGAAATAGGGAGTCTGAAATATTCGCCGCCCTCTACATATGTGACGGAGGGAGTGGCGCCATGTAAAGTAGATATTATTCAATCGGTCGGATTGCTGCTCGTAAGATTGGCGCGGATGGACATCGGAGGCTGAATACAAATACCATCCGTGGGAAACACAGAGGGCGCGGGTGAGGAGACGGACGTCATATGCCGGGGCTCGAACTCCCTCCAGCCGAGAGTTAGATTTCATCAGACATATATTTCACGGACATATATGTCCTCAGAAAGGCCTCAAGTGGGACCCAGAAATCTCCAGACCGTGACGCTCTTAGCATGCAGAGAGACTCACTCATGACAGCTTCTTAGAGGACGTTATTGCTCATAATGATTCATATACAACCAATATAGCTGTTTTTTTTTTTAATTTTAGACTGAAAAAAAAGATTTGGGGCGCCGGGATAGCTCAGGGGATCCGTACGGGTCTCGCAATCCTGACGCCGCGGGTTCAAATCCCGCCCAGGTCAATCTTTTATTTATAATATAGAAGGTTGTCCTGAGCCATGGGTGTTTAAAATGGGGTAGCAACCTGTAGATAGCCCCTCCCTCCAATGACCCTAAGTGGTTGCAAGGGAGGCTAACACAACAAAAAAAAAAAAGATTTATAAACAATGACAAAAATTACTCGCAATCAGATGTATAATAAAACTGCATATTGTATGAACAATATTTTTAGTTTTTCCCAACCAGTTAGCTACCAATTCGGTTAAACATTACTCACTTGGTCTTTCATTCTAAAGAATGCACTGAATTTTTCTCCCATTACTGTGTATAAATAACTAATAATGTCATCAATGATTATACATATAATTTAAAGCTATGGAGGATGAAGCAACATACTCAAGACATCATCATCAGAAAGCCAGTGTTACTTAGTTCTACATAAGGTTGTCTAAATGTCGAGGAACACTCTAGAAGTGTATGAATATATAAGAAAACAATAATCTATCCTGTAATAACGTATGACCTAGGAAATAACCCAAGAAATTCGTGATTTGAGTAGGAGAAAAAAGTTTAAGTAATTCCTATGGATAAGAATGTAATAATGGTGTCCTAAGACCATCCTAAAGCTTCCCCAAGGAGCCCTCTTAAGTTTGTCTCTATCTTCATGCTAAGGGCATCACAATAATTTTGGTTATAAAAGTTATATAAACTATGATAAATAAAATAAATTATGAAAAATACAAATAAATAAATATTTATGATAATTTTTTTTCTTATAAAAAATATGAACCTACTCTTTTAGGTCTGAAAGGTAGTTTCACGTTACACTTCGCTTGCAACTTCTATTGTGATTCTTCCTACCACCATACCTGAAACAAAGAAAAATATTTATTTATTGCAGTGATCTCTAAGAAAAAACATCCATAAACAGGTAAGCGCGTGCTCACTCTCTCTCTCTTTCTCTCACTCTCTTTCTCTCTCTCTCTGTCTCTTTTTCTTCTCTCCCTCTCTCTCTCTCACTCTCTCTCTCACTCTCTTCTTTCTCTCTCTTTCTCTCACTCTCTTTTTCTCTCTTTCTTACACTCTCTTTCTCTCACTCGCTCTCTCTTCTCTCCCTCTCAATTTATAGTTGAGTATATTTATCTACTTATTAATAATATTTATAAAATGAATTAACTCAGTGTTTTAATGAGGTTCCATCTTGTCTCACATGGATTGAACAACTAAAATTAAAAAACAATAACTCAATCGGTGATATGGACTTCCATAAGGACTCACGAATAAGAACTCTAATCTTAAAATAGAAAACAAACTGACACTCTGCAAAACCTTATTAAGACCAATCTGAACTTACGGAGTAGATATCTGGGGTGCCAATAAGCCTTCCAGAATCCAGTCCTTTCAATCCAAAACCCTGAGAATACCTGCAAATGGTCCCTATTACGTATCCAATTCATCCCTTCTCCACGATTTTATTATTTAATTTCTTCACGATGTAATATCTTCCCCTTCACTCTTTTTCACAGTCAACTGCCATTCCATCCTAATCCATTAGCACAGACCCTCTCCTCCAACTCCAATCCCTAAACCCTCCCAGTCGACAAAAACCCCTACAATCCTGAACTCCTGGTAACATAGCTTGCATTTAATTTGAGAATGGTGTCATTGGTCACATTCTCGTCTCCTACGATTGTCAATTTTTTTTTTTATTAGTTTATTGTAATCAAATTATAAAACATTTTTATGTTAACAGAAATGTAATTAAATAAATAAAAGATAAATAAGAAATATTACAATAGTGTGAGATTTTTCACTATGTAATGTTATATATTAGTTTCTACAATGTTTCAATATAATCTTGTTTGTCTAAATATTACTTTGAACCAGAAAGTATAGCATTAGATTTCATATTTCTACTTCTATAATATTAAAATATTTATGTAGGCCTTGTCTGACCATTACCAAGTAGTACACATTTTTTAACTCTTTCATAAAAAAAAAAAAAAAATGAATTGAAAAGCTTATTGTGCCTATGAATATTGATTATATCACTCAATTAAGGAATCCTATTTATGTGTGCGGAATCCCTCGGAAACCGGGTATATACTTAGGCTTATTTCATGCCACTCGAACGACCTCCCTCCTCCATTTAATTGTCGTTATAAAAAACGGTCTGCTACGAGACCGTAAAAATTTTATATTTCCCAGGGGGGGTTTGTGAGGCGGCCCCGAGAGGAAAAACTTTGGGAAAGCAGTAGTCGGTGGTTTACGGCGGGAGCAATGCAAATCCCTGTCTTAATACGATCCGTGCGAGTGGCCGTAAAGCGGGGTAACGCGACCCTAACCTTACACCTCCCAACCTCCCCGCTCCTCACCACCACCCTCGCAACCCCAACCCTCGCACCACCGCCATTAGTATCGCAACTGGAGAATTGTAACGCCTGCTCGCTCAGAAGCTATTCCCTAATGGATGGGCCATTTTATCAGCTTCAGGATTCTCTTTTCATCACCATAAACCGTCAAATTGGGAATGTGAACGTGTGAATAATTTGTGGAGAGAGCGTACTTTTGGGTACGTTATTTATGGGTTTTACTCCAAAAGAGTAGCAAAATCGGAACGAATGTATATTTAGAAACATTTGTCTACAGTTTTTTTTTTATATAATTAACATTAATACGGTTGTTGTTCACGTAGGTTTCGACAGTCGTTAGATGTATTTACCGTTTCTTCTTCCGGGTTGGACCGTGTCAAGTTGTTGATAGTTGCCGAGCTTCCGCAAATCATGTGATGGCTTCTTCAGGGCTGAGTAGAGAATGAGAGCTGTTTTATAAATCCAGGTGGTATATAAATACCATGTTTTATACACCAGGTGGTGTATTATCCCGGCGTGGTCTGGTCCTTGGGGGAAGCCTGCCTTTCCATCAACAACTTGACACGGTCAAACCCGGAAGAGGAAACGGTAAATACATTAATACGGTTTTTTAAAAAGTAGCTGCATGGGCAAAATGACTGGCAATGCTTCATATAGCGAATGCATTAGTAGCAAAGATTTATTTCCTTGGTCCAATACATCAAAATTTATCAAAACTTGTTAAATATGATTGAATTTCTTTGCCATTTGTGAAACAAAATTATTTAACAATTCAAATATAGAATTGCAAGTTGGAAATACCTTTGGACATAGTTTGGTGTATTGCCAAGCGGTGTAAAATCAAATGTGACTACTGATAACTACATTAGTTATTTATTAATTACTCATTAAACTCCAGCGTGAAATTACCCAATGACCTGTAACTCAAGGGGACTTGGTTTGGTCGGAACTTTGCGGAAATAAATTTTACCATTTTTACCATTAAGGAAGAAAGCTGATTGTAGAACACATTTCGGCTATGTAAAGAATGCTTCCCACCATCCCTATGCCACCAAAAAACAAGGAACTAATTATATCTATATGCATGATGACTTCATCGTGAACGCTAAAATTTACTTCCCTGGATGTATTGACGATTACAAGTACACTAATAAAGGTGTAGACCTGGTGGACAAAATATGAGCGCCTTACTGAAAGATATCTGAGTGTGGTTTTTTACCACCTGTTAAATATCGTCGGCATATATGCTTAAGTCTAACTGAGTTCTAAAAACCCCAATGTACCCCGTGAAGACGATTAACTTCTCTGAAAGAGTTAGTATTCCGCAAATTCGCGAAGGGGCAGTTGCTGGGTCGCTCAGACATACCCGGGGATTCCAGCTGATGCCAAGGAGTTCCTTATGACAAATCAGCCAAGTGACCTAGTGAAATACAGCCGAATGCCCTAGTCAACCTTTCTACAAGGAATATACATAAAGCTTGCGTGAGTTTATTATAAGGAAAAAGAGTAGTTCTAAAAAATTGTATGCAAAAACTCATTATTGCAAAACTCATTCTTTTTCAGTCTGTGCTATTTGTATTATAACATCAGTTCCCGTTTCAGAAGACATCAGTTGAATTTAAACAATGTATCCGTTTTTATATACCTAAATTGTATAAAATAAAGAATTTATTATTTAATTAAAATGCATTAACTGCGTCGTCTTTTTTAAATGAATAATTATATTAAAAATAATTTTAAATGAACTTTTAGAAATAAACAGAAAGAAAAACTAGGCACTCACAGAATCATAAATCGTGGGGAGCCTGGCTTAGCAATAAGAGGTGTTTGGCAGGCTTAGTGTTTAAAATGTGTCTCAGAAATTAAAACTTGTATGGATACATACAGAAACTGACAGATGAATAACATTTTGAAGAGGAACATTTTTAATACCTACCAAGCAGGTTCGATGGAGATTTTTTGTTTTGTTTTCGGAAGCTTCGAGGCAGTACCAACACAAATGGCTGAAAACACTTTAGGGCGTGTAGCAATGAAGGGAAAAGGGTA
Organism: Oncopeltus fasciatus; assembly: GCA_000696205.2. Classification (NCBI taxonomy): domain Eukaryota; kingdom Metazoa; phylum Arthropoda; class Insecta; order Hemiptera; family Lygaeidae; genus Oncopeltus; species Oncopeltus fasciatus. The sequence continues at coordinate 30,948 of KZ807988.1, forward strand.
GGTAAATAATGACTGAGCCTGTAGTGGGACATGATTGAGGGAAAGGACAAGGTGTTACTGAGAACAGTGACATATTCACGGTGACGTAAGTACGCTTAGAGTGTAGTATATTGGGCGGAGGCCTGAGACTTAGCGCGCCCAGATTGTATTAAAAGAGGCGATGTCATCTTGATTTATAGCGTCTTTACATCGACTTACATTTTTCCACTCGTTCCTCTTCAGAGGGGACTTTTATCACGAGTTTTATATTTCTTCCTCAGATGTAACACACCCGAAACTGAGTAAACAAACATTAATTTGTGCCATTTCAGGAGTAAATATTTAAATTAGATTTTTCTTTTAAATATTTACCACTGAAATATTTACTTTCAGACTCTAAAAGATCATTAGGCACAAACCTAGTAATTTTATTTGTTTATTCTCAATTTCAAGTTATTGTTTTCTGTTATGCTTCGTGTTGACAAAATTTTAAGCAAAATCTAAGTAATTAATTAGAGAGTTTTTTTTTTTTTTTTCACCCTAGATATTATTATTAGATGTTTTTTGTTGGGGCTCGATCACGGTTGTTCCAATAAAATACAAAATTAAAAAAAAAAAGTGTATTTTTTAAATTATCTGCCAACGTGTCGGCTTACATTGAATGCCATCTTGAGGGCTATCATGAAGGAGAGAAAGGACGCCGTGTCCCTATGGTCACAATTTCATGACTCGAATCTGGATCTACCTTGACCGAACTCTAACAAAAAAAAAGTATAATAATTGAATCATTACGTTTTAGTATTATACATATATCACTTTAGTCGAAAATGACCATAAACTTAATATACTGATTTTAACCAAAAATCAGTCGCTAAAACAGTTTGAAGAAAGATATGGCTTTTAAAAATAATTTCGTTTATAATTGTTTCAGNAAAAAAAAAAAAAAAAGTTCGCTGTTCCCACCTCGAATAGGGACTCCATCACTGGACTCCATGCCACCAGGAAGGGTCGGCCATCTTCGTCCAATCAGTCCTCATTACAGACAGTGGATGTAGGTAATTAATCGTTACGAGAGTGCGCTACCTGCCTATTTACATTGGCTATCGATTGCCGACTTATTCGATGGGGGAGCCCTGATAAATATGCGCCCCCCGCCTTATCGGCCCGTGTAATGTATTCTGACACCGCTAGAGGCCGACACAAAAAGTCCCCGCTCAGTGTCTAATAATCGGCTTGATGAATTATTTAATAAGACCGGTTCCCGGTCCGAGCGGATGAGGACGCCAGATATCGCCGCTTAACGCACACTTCGTCCGGAATATCGAGCTCGCACCCCCCAAGACAAATTCTTCTTCTGTCGTCAGATTTGTGTACCCTCCCCACTGTCTTACGGCTCTTTGAAGATTCTTCAATTTGTCACCGACTCCACATCAGAAAAAAAAATATAAGCAGCATTCTCATGTAGGCACAAAGATAAGACATAAATAACATATAATGTCGAATTATATGAGGGATTAAAAAGCTTAGAAGGAAATACCGCTAAATCTGATTATATACTGGACAAGAGTGCGGCAGGTGCTCAGCCATCTTAATATCTGTGTGTATTATATATATACAGCAATCAAGAACAGGTCGGTTCTAGCTAGTATCTCTTCACTACTCACTGACGAAGGGCGAGAGATTCCCTGTCCCCTTTTTTTTTGCTCCTTGTGTTCTTTTTGTGTGTGCACTGCACTCTCTATCTGACCTGTTCTTGATTGCTACATATCGCAGCTGAGATTGTTTCATTTTCTGTATATACTTTATATATATTCTGAATAATTACATTAACGTTCTCATATTACTAATACAAATTTTGAAATAGTTAACAAATAAACTCTTTGAAAATGAACAAAAAAATTGGAAATACAGATAAATAGTATCAAAATTAAAATTTTTGGTTCATAAATGAAAGACATAATTAAATAGTCAAATTTATTCCCACGCTCAAGCACAGACTTCATTTACTGCATGTAATCATTTATATATATTCAGTCAAACATTTATAGGAGAAATATATTTAATTTACTGTATATTATTTAATAATTTTTAAAAGACTGTTAAGTAGTATATTCTTAAGACTCTATATTAACGATTAATATATTTTTTAGGAGTCCGGTGGTTTTACAAGATTTACAGTCAATTGCAGAGGGGTTTTTCCAAGGCACTTTGCATGTTTTGAGTTGGTATCTTCTGCGGCGAAGATGCAGGGCGATCCTCCGCTATGTGTTTGACAGTCAGATGTGCATTCCATGTACTGCACTTTGGGGATGGGCGCTTGATCATTTGTGCGTATGGGTAAGGTTCACATTCAGCTCAAAGCTTCTCACATCTCTTCTATTTTCCCAGATGGAAGTGTCCCATTCCTTAGTGGTATCCCTTATCTGGCGCAGTCTATTTCCAGGTGGCTCAGAACTCCAAGTGTATTCACACTTTTGATACGACATGCTTTTTATCTATCAAGAGCTGTTTGCACATACCAGCTGCATCCTTGGCTGCTCTGTAAGCTTTCTCTTTGCCTGGAATACAAATTCGTGTGGGGAACAAAAGTATACTAATTTATACTGTGATGTTTTTATTTTTATGTTTTTAATTTTTAGTGTTTTTTTTTATTATTTATAACGGGATGTAATATGTAAATGAAGTTTAAAAGGTAAAAAAAAAAAAAAAAATTAAAAATAAAATTACACTGTGAGCTTAAAATAATAACAAAATGAAATATCTTTGAGGTCAGAGGACCTCTTTTATTGTAGTTTGAAATTCTTCTTAGGCACGACAGCGATTTTGCACATATTGAGATATATTTGTCATGAGATAAAATTGCATTATATAGTTTGGTGGATATTGCTTTTATTTCTTTTAGTGAATAGAGCTTTTGCCTCGTGATATTGTAATTACAAAATATTGTTTCACCAACTTTATCTTCATGAGATACTCGTAGGTGTACATTACCAGCCGATTTGTGTATGAGTTTATTATCCCGCTTTGTACCTCTGTTCAATTTTCGGGGTAAGTGGTGCTACAATTTCCTCTGCACAGAATCTTATAATCGGGCTTGTCGCATTTCTACATGATGAAATGGAATCGAGGCACGAGAGTATACTGATTTTAGCTAGATTACTGCCAAAGTCCACTTTTGATAATGAAGTCAGGTAGTAATTGAAGATGGATATAGTGTGTTTCTGTAAATAATGGAATATTTTATAATTAATTCTATATTTANTTTACTTCATTTTTTTAATTGTTATATAAATTACTTGAATCCCATACAAAGAAAAAAAATACGCAATTTAATAAATAAGAAAAATAAATTGGCATTCTAAATAATAAATAATTTATAAGGCAATTTTGGTCTTGCAAAAATTTATATTATACATAATTGGTGTAAAATTTCTTTCTTTGATAATTTATTATGTTTATGTGAAATTCCAATAATATGAATTCCATATTACAATAAATGTTAAGTGATTCATCCAAACTCATCCTTGGTGGTCCAAAATGTTTCATATACTCGTTTTTATATATCTTATCAATAAAACATGGGAAATTTTTTAGCTTCACCCTACGAAATTATCGGCTAGTAAAAAGAACCTGCCATATGTATTATTTTTTTAATTTTGTTTTTGTTTTTGGGTAGACAAGTAGGGTCCGTCCAACATTTGAGAACACTAACTGAGAAATATATATCTCATCATATTTACATGAAAAAACAATGATGCCAAATTTATTTCAATGAGGCTATGGAATAAAAAGTATTAGAAACTTAAAAATCGAGGATGCATTTTATTATTCACTGAGAGGGAAATGATAGAAAACTATCTGTTTAGTAATAAGAACAAAATTTAAAAAAACTAACTATACACAAATTATTTAACAAGTAAATGAGCATCTGCAGTGGTAATAGTTATAACACTGACAATTCGTGCAATAGCACATCCTGTATAGTCATATAAGCTGAATTCTTTGTCTAATTATATTTTATAACGTAGTAACCTCCAAATATCAATACAATTTGAATAAACTATAGAAACACTCTCATGTCAGAAATTAAGGCATTGTTTTCCTTTTTACCATATAGTTAATAAATCCATTCAAGAATTTAACATTTCCCCCATCACCCACGTACAACGGTAGAGAAATTTTAATAGGTCGCCTCTTACTTCTTTGGTCAAAAGCAAGTGCGCAAATAATGAAGTAATATAATAATTAATAAAGAAGTAATATAATAACTAACAACAATTAATCTAAGTAAGTGCATAAACAGCCTAAAGATGACAATTTGGGGCGCCAGGCTAGCTCAGGGGATCCGTATGGGTCTCGCAATCCTGACGCCGCGCGTTCAAATCCCGCCCAGGTCAATCTTTTATTTATAATATAGAAGCTTGTCCTGAGCCATGGGTGTTTAGAATGGGGTGGCAACCTGTAGATAGCCCCTCCCTCCAATGACCCT